>VYZR01073423.1:7944-41023 GCA_013400675.1 Oxylabes madagascariensis | reverse complement strand
CTCTCTCTCTCTCTCGCTGTCTCTTTTTCTCTTTGTCTCTCTGTCTCTCTCTCATTCTCTGATTTTCTCCCCATTGAGGACCAGCTACAGTTTCCAGGTATGGCTTTACCAAAATGTGTCGTTGATGCTGGCAGGAGCTTAACTTTGCCAGAATTATTTCTCGTTTCTGAAGGGCTATTCAGGGGCTTGGCACACGGGTTAGGGGAAAGGCTGCAGACCCAAAAACATCTTGGGAAACAAGTTCACCCCTTGAATCAGCAAAGTGATGCCACGATGTCGTTGGGGTGAGAGGCAGAGCCTTCTTACTGAGATTTCTCTTGGTGCTTGGGAAGGTGATAAAATATTCAGGGATTGCCAAGAAATGATGGCAACAAGGTTATTTTCCAGCTGCGAATGAGGTTATTTTAAGGTATAACAATATTGTGTTGATTAGAAATAGATTTCTTGATAATGCAAAATTAATTAATTAATTAATTTTAGAACCTCCAGGGAAAACAGTAGATGTAGCAAATAAGTAAACTGGCTGTAAAATCAAAGCTGCTTTAGCACTAGACACACTTCATTAGTTGTAAGAGTGTATTCTTAAATTTTTTTTAAATGCTGTGTTGTAACCTCTGTCTTAAACCCCTGATGAAGTCTAGTCTTATGGGAATTCATTGTAATGCTTGCCTGTACCTCTATGCAAAGGAAGCCCTACTGTCTCACTCTGCTTAGTGAAAATTTGCCTATGAAGATGAGCAAACTCATGCTTGCTTAGTAAGGTTTTACTGTGCCTTGAGGATGAGGTAATATTACAGTTGGAACTTCAATGGTATAGTGGTATAGCCTATATACAAAAGAAAATGTTTATTCTGCTGTTCTCTGCAGCAACATCCCCGGGGGTGGCTCAGGCACACATCCAATAGGAAATTGTTGCTGTTAGAAATACTCTCTCTTGGGGACCAGCTGGTCACCGCCCTGCAGCTTTTAAGTGATTAGGACAACAGCAGAGCAGTTCCTGGGGTTTGCTTGCTGCCAGGTGAAGTGGGAGTGAGCCCTGAGTGTTGGCAGTGAGTCTGTGTCAGCGTAACAGGGGATCCTTTCCCTCCTCAGCCTCTGTGCTGGAGGGACACACATGATGCAGCCAGGGTCCTTCTCCCACACAGGGACTCTGCAAGGGTGTTTTTTGTCAGCAGTCAAAATGTTCTAACTGTTCCTGGGCTGGAAGGCACAAGGATGATCCCCCAGTGATGTCAGATGTCATCATCTCCTGGTTTCACATTACTCCATATAACTTGCTATATCTTAAATATGTATCTCAAACTGTATAGATACTTGTAGTCATTCTTTAGCAAACTGTTATCTCTTCCACTCTGTGTGCTGAGTTGGGGTATATATTTCTTGTCCCCAAAATAGTGGGGTTTTGGAGGGCCTTAGAGTAGTAAATCATACAACTTTGTTATTTTAATTCAAATAAAATTGGAGGCAGCTGATCTATTTATAAATTTAATAGTTTATAAGGCAGCTTGGAGAGGGTTGTTTTAATGCAAGATGTGTTCCCCTCCATCCTGTTTCTCCCTTTTACCTCCCAATGAAGTGACTTGATCTTAGACATCTAAATTTGACAAAACTTTTCCCACTGTGACTAAGACAGTTCTGATCTACCATAAAAGGTAGATAATTTTAGAGGGAGGGACAGGGCATCTTCTAAGACTTGTCCCTACCAAGTGTCTTGGGGCAGAGCAACAGAGCTGAACTGGAGCTACAGAAAGGTAGGTGCATAACCTTTTTTCTGTGCCCTGTTGTATGTGTGACATGGAAGCTGGTAAGTGAGGAAGGTGCTTTTTACTGGGAATACCCCAGTCCTGGAGAGTGGCTGAGCATCACCTGCCTCTCATGCAGTGAACCTTGCAGATGTCAGGCTCTCAGCCTCATTTGTGGGGTGGCAGGACCAGGGATCCTGTCTTGTCCAGGTATGATGATTAAATCTGTGATAACAACCTGGATATTTTCCCTTCTCAGTCTGAGACATGGTGGCACCCAGTGCCTGTGCCTGGCTCTGCTGTCCTGGAAGTTTTGGCTGTAATGGTGCACTCATAGCTCTAGGGGTAATGTGCTTAACTTTCACGAGGGCTTGGCTTCATGAGAGAAAACAGGAAAAACATGTTCTCTTTTAAAAAAGCAACCACATCATAAGGAATGGTTTTTCCTGTGTGCAGAAAATATGTTTTTGTGGCTAGAAGAAGGTAATCTGTCCACAGTAGTTCAACGTGATATCAAGGTTCCACACAGCCTCTGTCATTCTGACTGCTGGTGCTGTAGATAGAGAGCAGCAGTGCTGGAGGGGAGCTGTTTGAACATGGCTTTAAAATGTTGATGCAATTTTATATTCTAGTAAGTCATGCCCATGCTGATTTTTCTCAGTATTAAGTTATGCTCAGTTGCTGAACAAGAAGCAATTCTAAGTGTGGAGCATTTTATTGGAAAATGTTTGGGCTCAGTTTGGTGTGGTGGTAGTTAAAACATGATAGCTCCCAATTTATAAACTTTATTTTTGTTATGAAAATTCTTCCATTTGGATTATTTCCAGTGAGGTTAAAGCATCTGCATAGAAAGAATTATTCCAGAAGCATTTTGCTTGTGCAGCTCATGGTGCAGGCAGGGCTAGGATGCTGAAGTGCTGGTAAGGTGCAGCTGGGAGCTCTTTGTACTGCACTGCCTTTGAGCTCCCACTCACTGGTAGCTGTTTATAGGATTGGGCTTAGCTTCTAGTGATTCATACCACTTTTTTATGTGTGGGCAGAATTAATTCTATTTATTTCAGCATGGGGAAATCCTTTTTTTTTTTTTTTTTTAATGTGTAGTTTTTCAGTCTCCATAGATTGGGGGGTTTTGTGTGTGTGCTGTTGAACTGGAGTTGCAGGGACAATCCCNGCTCCTGCAGGGCTGGCAGCCGTGGTGAACCCCCTTGTCCTCGGGGCACCCAGGGGTTTCCGCTCTGCCCTCCGAGCAGGCAGCCTCCCCCTTCACCTGGGGTGCTCTTTCCTGTGCCCTGAGGTGCCCTCAGCTGTGCAGTACTACGCTGGGCAAGGCTGAGGTGGAGGAGGTGCTTTCTTGGAGATGCCAGGAGTCTCCATTTTTAGGAATTGGATCTGGGTTGGGTGGATTATGAAGGTGTTTAAAGAGATACAGGCTCTCATTTCAGCAAGTGTTGGAAGGTGTTGTACCACAGCAGAGTGCTCCTTGCAGAAAGAAATGGGAGTGATTTTGGTTGTTTTAATGTGCAGTGAGAGCTCTGGAGGAGTTTCTGGATGGGTTTTGGGCTGCTGACTGTTTCTTTTTAATGTGTGCTGTATCTTTGTTCCTAAAACCTGTCATCCCAGCTGGAGTTTCTGGAGTTAAGGAAGATCCCTAAAGGCAAAAGGGGTAAAACATAGAATTGTTGGTGGTGGTGGTGGTTTTATTTTAGTGTGTTTTTACACACTAAAGCATTAGCTTGCTAAACCATACCATCAGATGAGGTAAGTGCTGGAGCATAATAGCACTGGGGAAATTGGATGCCAAGTAAACAGGAGAGAGAGCAGTAGTAAGAGAGAGGAAGGAAACTTGTTTCAGGGCTGTGACCGACCAACGGCAGAGTGAGTTCTTTGGCAGTTCATCCTGTGGGTGGCCCATGCTCTGGAAATTAATGGTGACAGCTCTCCATCTGCCTTAGAAGCAGCAGGAACACTCTGCTGCTGGCATCTGCTACCGAGGCAGCCCAGACATGAGACTGGTAATCCCTCTGGCTGCATTTTGTCATCTTTGGTTGACGTGAGGAAAGAAGAATTGCTCCTTATTAGGTATCAGGGAACCGGGAACCCCATTTTCAGAAGAGGAAAGATCAGCTGTTTAAAAATGAAAGAAGCAAATGGACAACCATGTCTGGTTTGAAGCAGAAGGCTGTCCATTTGAAGGGACCAAACAGGGTAATTTGCAAATTCCTGTTGGAATAATAAGTCTTTAATGGCTGGAATATGATTAAGGCTCGTATTCCTGAGGGCTCCCAATATTAGATGATCAGTTGTGCTGGAGTGTGTCAGACATTCAGCCTGGTGAAAGGCAGGGAGGCTCTCACAAGCTGGGGAGCTGAATACTGTGTACAACCACTAACGAAGGTGCTGAGTTACAGGAGCACTTAAATGTTGGCTGTGGAATACATTTTAATTGGTTAAGTGCTTTGGTGTGTTTTTGAATCAGGCACATTATCTGTCCACAGGATCACCTCGCCCAGTATGGATTATTAAAGTAGAAAGGAAAAGGGATGTTGCTCTCTGAAGCCCGAGGTGCTCTGTGGCAGCTCACTAATTGCTGCTTTCGTGGGCCAGGAGGCCACTGCAGCAGGGAGGGGGCAGAGTGTCAGCACTGGGCACACTGTTTCATGCCAGACACAAGGTTGTTAATGGTGATGTGCTGGTCCTGCTTCCCTCCAAAAGCAGGAAATGCCCTTGGTGACCTTACAGGAGATGAGTGAGAGCTCTCAGAGAGATGCTGATGCCAATAAGAGTGACTCCAGTGACTGACAGGGCAGGTGGTGCACACAGAGGAGAAACAGCATCCCACAGCACAACTGTAAAACTGAGCACTTCCCTCAAGAAAGGATCTGGGAGCTCAGGTGTGTTGTGCTTTTGTACAGTCCTGTAAGGTAAATGTCTTCTGAGTGCAAAGCTGCAAGAAATGCCAACCAGAGTTGGCATTTCTAGGGCTTCAGCTACTTGCAAAAAAACCCCAAAACTGCAAAGTTGAGGGACTGGTAGCAAATCTCAAGGTTTGTGACTTAAGGCTTGGAACAAATGTTGATGGTTTTTCCTATTGGAAAATTAACGTTGCATTCCTGTGCTGTGTATGAGTTATGGTAGGTTGAAAGAAAAACTTACGTCACACTTCTCATTGCAACCCTGCTTTTCTTTCTTTTTTTTCCACCACTTCTTTCAGACAGAATTAATACAGCCAAAAACGTGCACATAATTAAGTAAGAGTTTACTGCTAGAAATGAATGATCAACAGGAAAAAGAAAGATGTCAAGTTAAGAGGCTTCAACTTCTGTAACACTTAAACTGAAGGTAAAATCCCCCTGCTGCCTTTTATTTGTATGTTCCTTGCAGTGAACCACAAAGCCATCTCCTTCTTGAACCAGGGCAATGAGTTTGTAAATTCATGTGGATGTGCTCTAAGTGGAGACTTTCCTGGTAAACATTAAAGCCAAGACTTGGCTTCTGCTTTCCCCAGCTGTGTCTGAGACTCTTGTAGTTTTTTAAGACTCAGAACTGCTGCAAGAAAAAAAAACAAAAAAAAACCAAAAACCAACCAAACCATAAAAATCTCAATTCTGTGGAATAATTTTCAGATTATGAAAAGCTCTTTTCCGAACAAGTGTGCTTTGACGCTTGTAGCGTAATCTCTGTTTTATGGTTCTGTGAGTGTTTCATTGTTCTTCCATAGCTGGCACAGTGTTTGCCTCTGAAAGCTGTCTCCCCCCTGCAGATGGGAGCCCTCCTGCCAGCAGCAGCCTGCTGCAAGCAGTAGCCGAGGCAGAGTGGCCGCCAGGGAGTATTTGAAGAGCTTCTCCCCATCTCTGCTTCGCTTCCCAGCGCAGCTCCCATGGCCTGTGACGAACCCGCTGCTCTCTCGGGCACCTTCACGCGCCAGAACTCCTCCAGCACCAGCTCCCTGGACTTCGAGCCCGACGCCGACTACAGGTTTGTGGAGAGCCTGGAGGAGCGGTACAAGTGTGCCTACTGCCACCTGGTCCTGCGCAACCCCCACCAGACGGGATGCGGGCACCGCTTCTGCCAGCAATGCATCCTTGCTCTCAGGTGAGGGCACACTCCCCCCGTGTCCACAAGCTCCCCTTGTCTCCTTTCCTAAAAAAAGCAGCCCACATCTTCTATAAGTCAGCAGCGAGTGCCATAATAATATCACTGACCCAGTAAGAGGCTGAAGGAGTCAGTGGAAGGGCTCTCTTGAACCCAGTGACTGCGTGCCTGGTGTTCTAAAGGTGTCTCTAAAGACCTTACCCCGTGCTGGTGAACCACGGGGAAGTCAGCATAAAGAAACTGTTGATGTAAGCCGATACTGCTGTGTGAGATGCTGCTGTGGTCTGTCTGTCTGCCACTGTGCTCTTCAGAGGAATTTGCTGCATTGATGTCTCACGATGTTGGTGCTGGTGGTTAGATTAGGCTGTGGTCATTTGCTTCTGTATAATTCCTCTGAATTTAGCAGAATTATAAAACTGATGTTAATATTACCTGCTGCAGTCAGATCACAAAGCTGCTGGCATCCCTTTTCTTGGTACAAATGAGTTTACCCCCCAAACCTGTGTGGGAATGCATTATGGACTCTGGTGTACCTGAGGGCAAGATTTCACCTGGAAAGGTTGCAGAGGAGCCTCTTTATGTGGATGGATGTCACTAATTACCTTTTGTGAATTTTAGATGCTTCATGTTTGCTGCATTGTCTCTGGGTTGCCTCCTTTTTTGCACTGCCTCTATGACTGTTTTCCTGCTACCTATTACAGGATTTCTGGAAGCCTTTTAAGAAAGAAGCCATTAGATCTCCTTTTACTGGTGTAGCAAAGAGGGCACTGCTTCTAGTAGACAAAGGCTGGGTTTAAAGCACACAATGAGATTTTTTGAGATATGACATTTGTGAACTGCAGATGGTCAGAGTGATGAAGTCCTCTTAATTAAAAAACATCTTGTGGTTTTTACCATTGAACACTCTTAGGAGAAACTCTGCTTTCTGTTACATATTCACAGTTAATGCTTTATGCCCTCTTTGAGCTGTGGGCAGAATTTGGCTGTGTAGTTGCCAGATGAAAGTGTTTTTAAAGGACTTTTTATTTTGGTTTGGTTTGGGGGTCTTTTTGTTTGTTTTTATGCTATCTACTTCTGACTTCTGTCCGAGTCAGATTATAGCATAGCCCAATTTCATAAAATAAATTGAATTTCCTGTGGGTTAACACGCCTCTTCTTTTGATCTAGAGAGTTAAATGCAGTACCTACCTGTCCTGTTGACAAAGAAACAATAAAAATGCATGAGGTAAGTGGCTATAGCTTTATTTCAGCAGTCAGCATTTACATGGGAAAGGCAAGACAGCTGAGAACAAGGTGGCTTTTAGTCCTCAGGGCAGAGCAGTTTTTTTGTCTCTGAAATAATGCTGAAGGAAGCAGTGTACTCAGTGATGCTCTCCCAGGAAGGAATTATGGCTGTCTAGCGAAAGCTTAATTTTATACCTCATGTTATAAAGTTATTTCATTTTAGTCTTCTGTATTTCCAGTAAAGTGTTGAGGAATTTCACAAAGCTTTGAATCCTTCCTAGTCACCAGATGTCTGGGGTTTTTATGGAGATTTTATTGACTTGCTTTTTAAATGCCCTACCTTGCAGGGATATCTTGTTTATCTGATTGTCTTCATTTTCACTTGGCTATAATTTGCTTTCTTGACTATCTCCATTAGATCTCATTAACCCTGAAGACCTAATTTACTTTTGGGTAACTTATAGAGGAAAACAGAAGTTCATCCTTTTTATTTTGCAACCTATTGTTGGTTTTAGTTGTTTTGTTTTATAGTGGATTCATTTGTCCTTATTTATATTCCAAGGCTTAAAAGTATACTATATACTGGAAGTTTTCCAGGGAAATCAAATGTCTCCTTCCTCTCTCTCCTACTCCTGATAGGAAATTATAATCAGACCACAGGATTTTTGTTTTTCATTTACCATCTTCTACTTCTTGCAAATTTTGATGACAACAATGAGGGGAGATCTCTAAATAAGACTGAGAGTTTGCTCTAGGGGCTTCATTTGCTTCTGCATACACAGCTGAGAACAGTGCTGCTTCTCAGGGGTGACAGAAAGGATATCTCAGCATCATCTCTATCCCAAAGGCACTGCTTGAACATAGTGGAGCATGCACAGAGCTGGTTTGGCCTTCGGGGCCTGTTAGCTCCAGCTGCTTTCTTCTCGATACAGGCAGGCTCTGGCAGTGGTTATACAGCTCCTGTGCTACTAGTCCTGCCGGTTGTGGGATGGATCAGCATCTGTGGAATAATTATGTGGGGGGAAAAAACCCTATGCTTACTAGAAATGTCATAAGTTGTTAAATTTTTAGTTTTAATACATATTTTTTCAATATGAGTTATTGAGAGCCATACTCACAATTAAGGCATCAACACACGAACACCTAGAAGATCTGTAGTGATGTTTTGTTCTTTTATATTATTTATAACATCCCACGTGACTGCATATTAAGGATGGTTTGCTTCCTTTGCAGGTATTCAAAGACAACTGCTGTAAAAGAGAAGTTCTCAACTTGCATGTGTTCTGCAAAAACTTTCCTGACTGCAATTCAAAAGTAATTCTGGGGCGATATCAGGTTGGCCTGCTTGATCAAATTTGAAGCCTTTGATTTCCATGACAGCTCTGTGTATTTATGATCAGCTAAATTCCTGTGATTGTCTTCAGAGTTATTGTAGCAATGTGGTTTAAGAACAAAGATTATGACAGCTATACACTGTAAATAGCATATATTACAGCTTTTAGCTTGTTCCAGCTTTGCCTTGGGGTTGTGTTTTTTTTTTTAATAAGAACCATTTGCTTTATGTACCCTTTGTAAATCACAGTGTTCATTCATATTCTTAATGCTTAGGTGATTGTTGATTTGAGGAAAGGTGCCAAGTCACACTGGCCATTTGGCATTTAATCTGCTGGTGTGTGTTGCAGGAGCATCTGCTGCAGTGTTTGTTTGAAAGCATGCAGTGCACTAATGAGGGATGTCAGGATCAAATTCTTCGCAAAGACTTGAAAGAGCACTTGAGCCAGCACTGTAAATTCCGAGAAGAGAGGTGCCAGTACTGTAATACATATGTGATGTTAATTAACATAAAGGTAAGATTATGAAACATTCCCAGGAATTCATAGAGCCTGTTTTCCCTTGATATTGCTGAGTGAAAAGTTTCCAGCATTGCAATGGCACTTAACTCCCAAAACAAAATTTGGCTGAGTAGCTGAAGGAGAAAATATAATACATGTGCTTTAAATCATACCAATTATTGATGTTCTCTTATGAACAACAAGGTGATGTGTGGCTTGCATTTGTATATTTGGGATTACGTTTTGCATAGCTTCCTCTGCATATGCTACTTACAAAAATGAAAGCCATTGCCTTGTTCTGTTTCTTTTTCCCAGAACCATGAGGAAAATGATTGTCCTGATTATCCTGTGCCTTGTCTCCAAAACTGTTCACAAATAATTCTGAAAAAAGAGGTACTATTTTTTTTTCAGACACTGTGATTCATCAGATCATACACATTTATGAAAACTGAAACCTATACTGCAGACCACAGTGGCCCATGCCAATAAAATTTCATTGCTCTAAGTGTTTCCTTTGTTTGATCTTAAAAGGGATATATCTCCCATCTTCTAAGTGGATTATTCTGTCACTGCAAGCCATTGGTGTTTTCCAGCATGGAAAAATACCTGGCTTGCTTTTTGATTCTGAATACTCGTGTTCCTGGTAAAGTGATTGGTGGTGTCATGACAATGGCCTTTATTCACCCTTTTTGCAGACATTTAGATTTTATTAGTGCTTCAAATTACTAAGTATTTATTTAATCACAAACTGCTTCATTAATACATGCAGATTGAAAAGCACCATGCTGTGTGTCCCGAGGCAGAAGTGGACTGTCCATATAAGCAGTACGGCTGTCATGTAAAGGTACTGTTTTACAGATCTTTATCTGTACTAGGACTGGATTTTGTCTCCCAAACCAATCAGAATAATTAAAATAACCAATTTATGTCCTTTCACAACCATTTCTGCTGGCTAAGCTGAAATACTAGAAAATCAGGACTGCCCTTCCCTCACTTTCAAGGCATAAAGGAGACATTTTGAATATTTGCATCAATAATTTTTTTACCAATAGCTTCAAAAATCTGCTTATCTTATTATTTTATTCTTTCACTTCCCACCTCTGCCTCACTAAGGTTAAAAGAGGGAAACTTGCTGAACATGAAAACAGTGCCCTGAGGGAACACATGCTGCAGATTTTAGACAAGAATTCCCGGCTGGAAGAACAGGTAAGACATATTTAATAAGCACTCTTCAGCAGTTCTTGACTGGTTAGAGGATGATACGAGATTCTACATTTGTTCCCTGGTTTAGCTCAGCTACATTTTAAAAGACTGTTTTTATGGTCTTTTCACATCTCAGAAGACAGAATAAGCTCTTCTAGTGGAGTCAGTCAATTATAAGGAAACCTCTCTGTGCTCAGGCACATATATTCTCCACCAGGCACAGTGAGAGGCTCCTTGCTATTGCTCACTTCATTTGCTTTCAGTCTCTGCTTTACACTGGATATGAGGTTTAGAGATAAAGTATTTTAAAATTTCATTGACTGGCCAGGTTGTTCTAAAAAGCAGCCTTTAGCTGCCCAGGTCACCTGCTCTGTGTGAAGGCAGAACAGAGGACAGCAGAGCCAGCTGCAAGCACCTCTCTGCTCAAGATCACTTCCTTGACTCCCAGCAGGAGACAGTGGGTGTAGGCTGTTCATTCCTGTTCATTCCTGTTAACTGAATGGATCCAAGCTGATGGGGGTCTTACTCTTTGCTTGTTTATGCAAGAAATAAGAGTCCCAAACTGCTAAAACTTGGTTTCGAGGTGTGTATCCCTCACTGACTCATCTCTTCTGCTGATTAGACCTCAGTAGAGGAAAAAAACGCATATACATGCACACAGAAACACATACGCACCTGTGCATGTAAGTATATATTATTCCACTACAGAGCTGAATGGATCATCATGGTGGGAATGAGAGATAGGAGCCTCTTTGCACCTGGAGCCACACAGATCTGCTCAAAAGTCTGATTACCTTACTTGCAGTTCTTGCCAGTGCTTATTCACAAATAGTGAATTAAGGAATGCTCTATCTAGCTCACTTAGAGGATTTACATTTACTTTTCCACTGTCTCTTATATAGTCACATATGTTATGACTTCTTCATTGTATGTTGTGGTGTTCTTTAGCATTTATACTCTGATTTTTCCCTCTGTAGATATCTGATCTGTATAAGAGCCTGGAATGTAAAGAGATTAAAATCCAGCAGCTAGCAGATGCCATTAAGAAGTGTGAGAAAGAATTCAGACAGTATACACAATTGTTTGGTAACAATAGCAACTTGATGGTAAGCACTCAGGTGAGACACTAATTTTACGTTTTTTACCAATTGCTTTCTTGCATCCTGAGATATATTTCTCCAGTAGTAATTTTCATTAATAGCACAATTATTAATTAATTATTAATAGCACAATATTCACAGCAATAAGTAATCTCCCCAAGACCTTCTAATTTTTTTACAATATGGTATTGTCTTTTCATTTTAATCGATAAAGAAGTTTCAATACGTGATCTGGGCAAAAAGCACTGTACAAATCCTCATGGTCAGATGCCCAGGGCAAATGCACAGGTGTAAATTTGAATAATGAGTTGAATGAAGTGATGCGTTGTGAATGGGTTCTGAATGAGGGATGGCTTCTCAGTCTGTAAATGTGCTGAATTAATCATGAAGGAGAACTGGCATAAGTTCCTAAGCCAGCAGAGCACTTTGAATGCATCATATTGTTGATACTGCTGACGTGCTGAAGACTTCACTACCTTGATTCAAAGCAAATAGCTGGTTTTATGGATATCTCTTGTCTCTACTTCCCACCCTCTTCCAATGGCATGAACTGGGAAGGCTCTAGCCAGTCACCTGGATAAGTCTGCACGCCTGGAATCACAAGTGAAACAGCTAGTACAGATGGCAAACCAGCAGCAAAGTAAATTAGACCTGCGGCCCCTGTTTGACACAATTGAAAACGTGAAACAGAAGATTGCCCTGATGGAGACGTACGACCAGCGCTTGGGTATGTTGGCACTTCCTGCACAGGTAGAGGGGGTTGGCTGATTATTGGTGGCTGAGTAGAGGCTCTAGTGCTACACTCAGTCAGCTGGAGCTCTTCACTAGAAAGGGCTTTCTTCTTCCATTCTGAGACCAAGCTGTGATGGTGTGTGTGGTGTTGTCCCGCCTTTCCCTATTTCACAGTGTCTCCTGAACTCCAGTGGCACTGCAGGGCCACAGAGCCACAGAGCTGGCCTTGGTTTGGCTCCTGCACTGTGATGGAGGCCGTGATACTATTCAGGCATTCACAATTTATAGTTACCAGCTTTTCTTATTCAACTACCAGCTGCAATTACAGTTTTAAAAAGTTAACAGCTGCAGTTCATAGCCTGTACTCAGGCTTGGGTAGATCAATTTTGCCAGCTTGCGTCTGGGTGCTCATTATCCAGGGCTCTGAGAGTTTTATTTTACCAAATGTCGCTCTCTTTTCTTTTTTCCTATTTATTTTCCTTTCCCTCTTCTTTCAGTTGTTTTGGAAGATCAGTCCAGCAAACATGATCTCCAGATCAATATTCACAAAGCACAGCTCAATAAAAACGAAGAACGATTTAAGCTTTTGGAAGGCACGTGCTACAATGGGAAATTAATCTGGAAGATCACGGACTACAAGCTTAAGAAAAAAGAGGCAGTGGAAGGGCGTGTGCTGTCCATAGCCAGCCAGCCCTTCTACACCAGCCGCTGTGGGTACAGGTTGTGTGCGAGAGCCTACCTGAACGGGGACGGCTCGGGAAAGGGAACGCACATCTCCCTCTACTTTGTGGTCATGAGGGGCGAGTTTGACTCGCTCCTGCTGTGGCCTTTCAAGCAGAAGGTTACACTTATGCTTTTGGACCAAAGTGGGAAAAAAAATCACATCATGGAAGTCTTTAGAGCTGACCCCAACAGCAGCAGTTTCAAAAGGCCGGATGGAGAAATGAATATCGCCTCCGGCTGTCCGCGCTTCGTGCCGCACACCGTCCTGGAGAGCACAAAGAACACCTACATCAGAGATGACACTCTCTTTTTGAAAGTGGTCGTGGATCTAACTGATCTGGAGGAGTTGTGAAAAGCGCGCTCGATCAGTATGACTGCTGTAAGCGTGAGGAACTCCTTTTGTGGTGAACACCAGCCATGCAATAGCAACTTGCCACCAATCAAGCTACTGAGAATGTTTTGTGGCTTTGGACTACAGGACAGATAATGAATTACCAAAGCATCAGCCTTTCCTTTTCTACCCTTTTTTTCCAAGACTGCATTTTTAAGGCAGCTAGAAGTCCAGGTTGGTGCAAACATGCATTTGATCCCGATTGGTTCAGTCCAGGCTGGGAGCAATGCTTGGCTCCCATCACCAGGCTGGCATTTGGAGATGAACCTCGTCCAGTATAAATTCCCTGGAGCCCAGGCAGGCCTGTGGGCTCCTCTCCCTCACACAGAAGTGAAGCCATGCCCAAACATGCAAGTGCATTTCATCTGTCTGCAATGGAAACATCTCAACATCAGCAAATTCGAATCAATGTGTCTTGATCCTTCCATCTCCTGGATTTTTGAAACAGGGAGAATGGCTTCAGTTAGGCAGGGAAAATATTTGCCAAGTATCTTGCATCTTTTTTGTTTGAATTATATTTTTCCAGAAAGCCCAGAGGAAGGAGCCAATGCCTATTAGTTTTTTAGCCTGTTTTTTCAGCTGTAAAGAGTACCCCCAGGTCACTACAGCTTTCTTGTGTCCTTTCTATTCCTGCCTAGTGCCTTGGGACTGGTTTCCGTTGGTGGTAAACACCCACAGTCCCCATCTGAAGCCAAAATCTGCAGGTGCTTCTCACCTCTCAGGACATGGCCAGAGGCAGGACACTCAGCCAGCCTGCCAGATCCTGGCTGTGCTGCTGGAAGAGGGGCAAAACTTCTGTTATTTTGCTTCCACATCTGTGCAAAAGAGATGTTTCCTGGCATCACCAGCTCTACAAAAGGCAGGAAGAGCTTGGAGCTCATGTAACATGCGCTTATCCTCTCTCCTAGAAGTTTGGGGAAGAAGGGGGAAAATGGATTAGGGAGTGAGGTTGCTATAAGAACCCAATTTTCACAATCAGTGCAGCTTTAGTGTTTGTTAAATGATGACACAGCTGCTGACTGTGATGTCTGAAGATCTTAATTTTTATTCCAAGTTCCTTCTATACTTCAAGGAACTGTGAGCATTGTACTGGGTTTATTGGAGATGCACTAAAACCACCAAGATCAGGCACTGAGGAACAAGTGACATAGAACATATGTGCCTTTTTAAAGCCCTTTGGGTGCCTGTAAGAGGGATATAATTTTGCATACTCAGTCATTTTGCTATTACAAGTGGCAGAATTTTGCATCTCTCATCTTTTACAGGTCAGGTAGGGAAACACCACGGCATTATTATTACGTTGCTCCAAAGCTTATCAAGAGACAGTAAGAAACTGAGCTGCTTTTAGAGTAAACTAGGCAGGATAAAAATCAAAACAGGGCACAGACTGAAAGGTGTAAGATAGAAAATTCAGGAGGGCAAATGTGGCAAAATGAAAAATGCCCTTCCCGTGCGGGATGTTGATAACAGTCTAAATAATTCAAGGATTGATACCAAGATGAAGACAAAATACTTTATTTTGTATCTGCAATCTTATTGCTAGACATTTACTTTCACACGTAGTGTTCAGGACATAATTCAGACACATGTATTTTCTAACTCAGGGGTGGAGGGGAAGAGACCTTAGTAATCTGTACCTCATGGTGGGTTAGCACATGTGAAATCTTTGTTTTGATCTTGAAGTCCTTTTTGTTTCACAGTGTCAAGATGTACTGAGCCACCATAGGGACTTTCCATGTTCCCGGGGACAGATTGTGAGGAACAAATTTTATTCTTGTGTACCACCACCATTGACTTCAAGAGTCATTTCAACTGTAAAACAGAACAAATTAGGCATAACACTTGGTTACAGAAAGAGCAGGCTTGTTTTGACAGTGGTGTGCCATTCTGTGACATCAACCCTGAGCCTGGATTTCATGTCGATTATTACTTTAATATTTGTCATGTAACTTCCAAAGTGACACAACTTGCGTAATAACCACTAATAACTGATGGGAATGTACCATCCGTGTGTCCTGGTGCTCTCCAGTACATTGAATGTTAAATACAGAAAGTGATAAACAACTTGGACAAGCAAGGGAGGCAGGATGAAAGGGATGTGGGTGGTCTGTATCCTGGCAAATTCCCAGCCCTTTCTGCCTCCACCACCCCAAATGTAAAATGGGGATAATAATACTTGCAGAAGCATTAGGGCTATTTAAATATTTGTGAAGAAGTTAGAGCATGAAAAGAGCTAAGTATTATTAAAACTCCATTTCTAATTGTTAGAATAGGTGATGGCATAGTGATATGGATAAGTGTTTAGTGTTTTCCTAGACAGATTTTGGAAGCATGTTTGGTTTTAGGCAGTTTGTACTGCAATCTCTCCTCTACCTACTGGTTGGGTTTAGGTTTTTGCCATGAATATTCCTTTTAAAATTCTGAAGCACAAATTCATCCTGGGTGTTGGAAACATCCCTTTTGAAATACTGCCTGTTTTATAAAGAATTAGTTGAGAAAATTAATTTTTTTAAAGACAACCTTCTTTAAATTGGTTCTTTTTAGTACAGAAATTAAGAGATTTATGTTACAATTTTCAGTGATTTTTTTATTACTTGTAAACAGGGTTTTTAATTTCATCCCATTTCTAATAAAGAAAAAAAAATGTTGTATAGCATGAATTGTCAGGAAGAATTTTGATGTTGCATGAAGAATACCAAATAACTTTTCAATAATATTGTGCTGGGTAAGTAACCAAAAGAGCGTAGGTTATTTCTACATCAGCATACTGTATGTTTCTAATGTATTTATTGATAGTTTGTAGTTGTTTGAATAGCTCCTACTACAATCGAGGCATTTTTCTAGCCGAATGTCTTTACTGTGTACATAAACTAATGTAAGAATAAATAATTTTATCATCCTTCTGGCGGGACTGTGGCCTATATTCCTTTTGGCTGGATTGAAGCAGACTTTTAAGGATGTGGAATACTGGGTATTCGTTTGCACTAATTAAANTTAAGGAGGGTGAAATATTGGGTTGTGGTTTAAATAAAAAAAAAAAAAAAAAAAAAAAAAAAAAAAAAAAAAAAAAAAAGCCAACCCTGCTTTAGATTAGGAATCAGTGTGCTTTATGGGTATTTTGGTTTGCACTTGGATATCGCAGAGCAGCCGCACATGCAAGTTCGGTGTATCCTAAGCTGGATCAGATGGATATGCTCGGGGTTTGAGGATGCACTGCGATGATCATTTGTGGCTGGGGCGGGTTCGGGCTCAGCAGGGGTTGGATTTGTTTCGCTTCAGAGCAGGAGCAGGAACTGTTCCGGTATCCTGTGACTACGCCGGCTCGGGCACACGGTGTTTCGCGGCGGGGAAGGGGACGCTCCGCAGGGCAATCCCGGCGGTGAGAAGGCGCTGCAGGCACCGCCCTCCCGCCCCTGCGCCCCGGCCGCCTGAGGGCGGGCNACCCTCTGTGTCACTGTGACCACGGGGTCGGTCACTTGCTGATGCCAATAGACCATGGCACACGGGAAGAGCGGGGAAAAACACAACCAACCCCTCCAAACAGGCGTTTATTGTGTCTGAGTTCTACTAGGAGTAATTTCTGTAGGCCACAGTTACTAGCAGACTTGTCACTGTTGCCTTGTGTTGCCCTAAGGAAAAGAAAAAAGAAAACGAAAGCGTAGCAGAAGCAGATCCTCATCTGTTTCATCCACCTCGTCTTCTAGCAGTACATCCACTTCTTCCTCCTCGTCACGCTCATCATCAAGGTCATCTTCTTCCAGTAGTAGTAGAGGTAAGCTACCTCCACATGCACGTGATTTTTTTCCAGTTTTGATAGCACTCCTGAGAGCATTTAAAGCTTGTTTTAAAATTGAGGAAACCACCACAAAGTGACAGTGCAGAATAGAAGTGCTGCTTGTTCAGGGTGTTTTTCTCATAACCCGTTCATATTGTGTGTAAATATGCCACTTCACACACAGTTTGCAATGTTCTTGTGTTAATTTGAATTCCTTCAAAAGAGAAACTGCCATTCAAATAAATGTTACTTGGTAACAATATGCTGTATATATTTAAGCCCCTCTATTCGTTACATTTTCAAAGCACCAATATTTTTTTACTTCGCCAGTCTATCTAGACCAGAGTTACGGGGTTGATTTAGTCCTAGATTGGTCTTAACATTTCAAGCATTTAACTTTGGGGACTCACATGAAACTGCAACCTCTGCAGATTCAGTAAATCAGTAAATCAGGTGTTTTCAGTTTCCATGATAGTCCAGTAAGTGGCAGCAACTTAATGTGTTCTTTTTCTCAGGGTTAGTTCAACTTGTGTCAATATATATAGCTAAACTAAAGCATTTTCTTCGTATGTCTCACATTTTTCTGTGTCTTACCTGTAAAACAAATGCCTTTTTCAGAATGCTAAACTTACAGGGTTTGATTTTGTTGTTTATTATTTTCCTTAATTTTAGATTCTCCTAAGTCTAAGTCAAAGAAGAAGAAAAAAGAAAAACACAACAAAAAGGTAAAAGTTTACATAGGGAAATAAATAGTGAACAAACAAAACAGTTCTTTATAATTCAGTAACCTTAAGTGCCATGTGAGACAGTGCTTTTGTCTGTGGCTGTGTAAATCTAAATAATGCTTTTAGGGTTGTGGTAGCTGAACTGATAAATGGCCACTTGACTTTATACAAAAAGAGAAATAATTTAGAAGTTGCTTTTACCGATCATTGCTGGTCCAGCTGGAGTTTAGAGTAGTCTCTGAAGAAAAGAGAAGTGGGGAATCTTGATAACTTTATAGAATTTGTCAGAAGAAATTATTTATAGTCGGTGAGAGTAGCAAGTGGTAAATTCTTGCTGTTGTAATTTTTCTGTTCCATTTTCAGTGATTTTAAATATTTGGGTTACTTTAAAAGAGAGAGAACAAAACGAGGTGTCAGACCTTTTCTGTTCCTCAGAGTCCCAGGGTTGCTAACTCTGGTGCTTTACTTTCCACTATTTGTCCAGCAGTGGTAAGGGGAAGCAGTAGTGGCTCTCCTGGCTTGAGTGGTCTTGAGAGATCCATGTGGGTTTGGGGTTTTTGCCCTTGTTAGTCTGTAAGCATAAGAGCTTATGTCTTATTCTTGTAGAAAAGGAAAAAGGAGAACAAAATGAAGAAAAAGAAAGAAAAGAAGAAAAGGAAAGAGAAAACAGGACCTGTCCAGCTTTCCAAGGTATGCTGGTCCAAGTGTGAAGCCCTGTTTCATTTCTCTACCTACATACTTAATCTGTCCTGTCATAAAAATGTTTGTAAGATCACCGGTTTGGTCATCAACCAGTAGAAACCTCTCTCTGTTGTAGTGGACGTTAGGAAGTATAAAAGATTATTGTCTGTAATTTTACATAAGATTTGTAATGGTACAGAACAAAGCTGATGTCTTTTTAACTTGGGATCTCATTTCAGTTCTTCAAAAACAAAAAGAAGAATGAAAACTACAGCATGATAACTGGAAAGAAAATTAAGATGAAAATAAAGAAGACTAAGGAAGATATAGAGGTAAGAGTTAAGTAGTCTAAATGTCCCTAAGAAAAAATACTGTATCTTTTAATTTAATATTTTTCTAATAGTAGTTTTTGTAGAAGAGTGGGTCTTGCAGTTAGGAGTTGTAAACTGAGTGTGGATTTTAGTGTGGCTATGATGCCCTCTGAGAAACTTTAATTCGTTCTTTTGGCAGGTTTTATGTTACGAAGGGGCTTGGAATACTCAGCCATGAGCAGATAAACCAAAGGATGCTTGTGCAAGTTCTTAGAATTTCAGCCTCTAATCATTAGTCAGTTTGTAGCTTTCTCTTACACTGGTGTTAATTTCACGCATCTTTTTTCAATCTCCTGTGTTCAGTTGTAGTAATTGCTACTTTACTGTGTTTTTCTAACACATGCAAGACTAGCCTTTATTTAGAGAAGAATTTTAAAAAACCTAGTAGTATTATTAGGACCACATGCTCCTGCATTTTCTCAGAGCAGTCAAATGTTTTTGCTGAGATACCCAGGGAAATAAACACCATGAATAGTGTTGTGTTGCTATGGATGTTTGGACTCAGCACTTAAATAATACCTTCACCCTTCAACAGTTTCCACACCTTAGGATGACCTGCAGAGGGCTCTGGTGCCGGTCAGGAAGTGTTGCTCCCTTGAGGATTCCAGCTTGGCAGATTCTGGTTCGGCCCTAGTAGTTCATTCTACAGCTACCAAAGCAGTCCTGAGTATTCTTCATTAAATTTGACTGAAAACACATTATCTTCTCTCTGTGACACTGAAGTCATTATTATTATAATATATAAATTATTATTATAATATATAACATATAAATTATGCTGAGTGTTTGCTAGTTCCGTTCCAGTAACCTGCTTGTTGCAATATTTGGTGTCAAATATTTGATGTTGGTCCTTTTTTTGATTGGTGACTGTGGTCTTGCTGAATTGAACAACATCCATTCTTTACAATATTTAAAGATTCAGTAAGTTTTTATGAAAAACGCTGGAATTGACTTGTTGGGCCATCTTTTACGTGAAGAAAGAGCCTAAATTCAGGGTTCTGTTATGCTGCATGAGCTGCTGACTGTGCCTAGGGAAAGAGAGATACTTCCCAAAGTGCAGGACTTGCTGTGAGTACAGTGAAAGTTGCCTCAGCCACCAGAGAGGAGCATCTGTTGTGCTTGTGGGTTCCCTCCTGGGCAGGCTGTGAGCTGCACGATGACAGCCCAGTGGAGCCTCCCTAGGGAGCCACTCAGGAAATGTCTCATGGAACAGTGACAGCTTGTCTCCCCAGTACCCATTGCCTGGCACTTCCCACGCCTCACTGGTAGCTAGTTAGACCCAGCTGTATCAGTGGCACTTGCTTTGGGATGTGAAAACCCCACAGAAAACAGGGATCTGTGTCCTTGCTCCTGAGTACACGTCTGTTCAACCACTGCCTCTGCTTGTGTGCTCTACAGAGAGACCGGAACCGTGCACAGCTCCTGGAATTTCTGAACTCTGCCTTGTAACGGGAAGAGTGCTCACAGGGACTGGCAGATGTACCAAGCCAACCATCATCCTAGCAGAACACTAAAGGGAAACTCAGGGAAAAGGACACCAAGTTGGACAAGACCAGACCCTCCTACTGAGAAGAAAATCGGGATGTCCTTTTTTAATGGCAAAACAAAGAGTAGCTAATAACTTGTTAATGGAGATCCATGTCCTCCTTTTGAGATCCTAAGGTTTTAGCCAGGCTGTGGTGTTTTAAAACAGAAAAGCCCGAGTGTGTGTTGTTCACAATGATAAGAAATGACACACTGGAGTCCAGCAATGTAATTTCTATCCTAACTGCATGCAGAATGCACTCTTGATGTCAAATGTCTTAATTTTTCTAGTAGTTTAAGCAGAGTATTTGTAAATGTCTATTTCAAAGATGAGGTGTTTCTTTTATGTATATTTTTTCTGGTAGTGGTTATGCTTATCCTAAAGAGCAAATTGACCTTTGTAAATAGAACATCCTTTTACATAAATGATTTTTTTTTTTGAAAGTTCATTCACTAATATGTTATTTTCTTTCAGAATTTGGGATGTGCTGTTTCTCTGGACAGTTTATTGCTCTCTGTCATTGGAAAGTGTAACAGCAAAATACTCTAGAGCAATAATAGTAGCAAATTATTTTTATCCTAAAATAGAAGCAGGAAAGGTCTCTGGTTTTGTTTGTTTATCTGAGTCACTTGTTCAGCTCATAACAGATAGTTTACCCCCCACATCTGGAGTTGCAGTTCCTAGAGTAAAAGCTCTGGAGTTGTGGCCTGCTGTTCTGATCCTGTGAGCCACATATCACATCTCTCTCTCTGTAGTGCAGCAGACGCATACCATCGACGTGCCTCAGTCTGAGGAGAGAGAGCTGTGGAATGGCGTTGAGGCAGGCAGTGACAGTGACTTCGCAGGTCTGGGCAGGCAGCAGGAGCCCGGCACAGCTTGTGGGTGTGCCAGCTGTGGTAATTTGCTCGGTGCCTGCACTCTCCCTTCCCAACCTTGACTCTTGGTTACTCAGCAGGCCCCTCTGTACATAACCCTGCTGTGCTGTGGGAGTTCCCCTTGAATCACTCCTGCAGCAGGTGCTCCTCAGGAGCCACGGTTTAGGCGTGCCTGGAGGAAGGACTCAAGGGGAGTTGACTTTGACCAGAACATCAAGTGTACAGCAGTCAGAGTGGGGGGAGTTCATTAAAGAGCAAATGGAAAACTGTGTCTGTGTCTGCTACGGTATTTTTAGGTAAACCTGAAGATTTGTACCATTCCCGAAGGGATAATTTTATAACTGTTTTGATGCGTGAAACCTTCTGGAGATGCTAGAATCCTCTCCTTTCCCTAGTTTTCTTTTCTTGTGAAGCATTTTTTATTTTTTGCAGAGATGTAACTCTTTGGAGACTAAGGCCCTGATCTAGCAGAGCAACTCCTTATATCCTTATGAACATAAAATTTGCAAAAACATAGGTAAGAAATGGAATTTCCTTGACTTTTAATCCAACAGTGGAAAGGGTTTTTTGAAAGCACTGTTCTGAAATGTCACTGAGGGAAGCAAAACCAAACAAGGAAACCCCTTTTATTTTTCATGGGGATTATGCTTTGATTTATGCTACTTTGGTATTTTCTAGCTAGTGATGTCAAAGTGTCTTGCCCAGATAAGCAGCTTTTGTCTCTGGACTTTGCATAACAAGGTTAATCCCAAACACGCTCTTAGAAGATAACATCCTTCCCATTCCCTAGGTTATATTTTATATAAAGATAGTGTAATTTTGGAAAACTTGGTGTGTGGTAGGGAGTAGAAATTTGGAAGATAGAAAGCAAATAGGAACAGGAAACCCAAAAATCACAGGTGTAAAGAGCTGCATTGGTTGGAAGGTTCATACTTAGTTTAAATAATTTACTTTTTGTAGCCTTGATCAAGATCCCAAAAACTCCTGTCCTGTTCCACATTAGTATGGAAAAGACAAAGAGCCTTTAGTAATATGATGTGGACTGCTCTTCCTTTAGGGTTTTGGTAGTTGTCTCTCATGGTACAAAAATGAGTCAAACCATTAAAAAACAGACCTTTTTTTTTGGTGTGTGTCTAGGACAGAAACATTTTCTGCTTATTTTTCTTGACATGCTGGATATGCTTTGGTGATGCTTTAAAATATTTATGTGCCAGCATTTACTTTTAAGCTATCATTTGTTCTAGAAAACCAAGCTGCTCTGTGGCAGTGATTCTGCTTTATTCTCTCCTGCCCAGTCAGTTACAAGTGCTCTCTGAATCTTCCCAGCACTTGCTGCTTTTATAAGCCTCCTTTTCTTTCCTACTCATCTCCATGTAGATTCTTAGGTTTCTAAAGAGGTTTGACTCATGTTGCATCCTTCCTTTCTCCATCTTTCCCCACAAGCACTGAGATCGTGTTCATCTTCTTGGGAATGAATATCTTTGAGGCTGTTGTTGGGAAAAGGCCAGCAGATTCCAGTCCTCCCTAGTGAGCACAGGCCCTTACAGCCAGAATAATTTTCCATGCCTTGCACCCTCAAGGAAGAAGTTCATTTCACTGACCTTTTCACTAAAGCATAGCTTCTTAATACTGCTTCAGATCCCTGTTGTGGCAGCTGCACCCTAGACTGAACCAGATGAGAAGGTTACAACAGTAAGAATGTGAAAATCGGGTTGGGAAATTTGCATGTGTGAAGCAGCGTGGGAGGTTAACTTGACACACATTTGGCTGATGGAGAGACTTGCTTGCAGGAAAGAAGTGCATGTTGTGGGCAAAGGTGAAGGCTGGAATAATAGAGCAGTGGAAAAGGTGTGAGGTAGGGGTGGAGGGAGATGGCTGCAGTCAAGTCATGGAATGGGGCAGAGGTCAGGTGATGAGACAGGGGCTGCAGAAGCTTACCTGGCTGGACAAGTTAAGGTTCCTCCTACAATGCTGAAAAATAGAAGTCTTTTAGATGTGAAACCTGCCTTTTGTGTGAGTGTGTGTGTGTGTGTGTGTGTGTGACAGTCTTCCCTATCACACTCACCTTCTGTGTTCTGCACCATTTTCCATTCTGAGAGTCATGCAGAACTCAACTGAATTATTTTAGCAGCAGGATTTTCAGAAACAGAAGTCACTGTTGTGGGAAGGAGAGGAAGGATACATTCTCTGAGCTGCTGCTTCCATGCCCATCTTCCTTGGCACTGTTTAAAGTATTCTATCCCAGCCAGTTCTTTGTTAACTCATTTCCTTTAGAGTTGGCTTGAACTTCACTCTTTCACCCACGCAAAAACATAGCAGAGACGAAAAGCTGAGGAAATACTGATAAATGCCACTTTGACTTGGAAGTACCTGGGTCCATGGAACTAAGGTGTCTCATCTTGCAAGGCCTGCCATTTTGGTAACAGTTCAATATTCAGTATGGTGAAACATGGGCAGGTTGTGCAGTTTGGGTGTACTTGGGGTCTCATGCTACAGGAATGTATCATTCCCAGTCATCCTCTGCAGCAGAAAAACAGTGAGCTCTACACGCAGAGGAAGAGCAGAGGTCAGAGAGCCTGAAGTGACTTGCCCTGGGGTCACCTGCTGAACCTTTCTTGGTGTGGGCAAGGGCCATTATGGCTGGTGGGGCTCTGATGTCCTTTCATGTGTTTAACACACTCCTCATGGTCTTTGCTGTGTGTATTTAGAAACAAGTTTCCAAAGTTGTGGTTCAACACTCAAGGTTGGGACCTCCACAGTCATTTGAGGACTCCATGGAATGGCTGGATTTTATGTCATAGTGGGTTTTCCTGAAGGAATGAGGTCCTGGGCACTCCTGAGAATCCTCCAGTTTGCACTAGGTTATATTTGAAGCTGTAGCCTGATGACTTTTTGAGGACCTGCTTCTTGAAGTTATTGGCAAGCACCCATCTACCTAGTTCCATCTCTGGACAAAATTAATCATCAAAACTACTATCCAGTGCAGAGATTGTGATTTGCCTGCTGACAACAGGTATTTTCTTCTCCCTGCCTGTTCAATTTCAGCCTTAAATTGTGCTTCAGGAGCATGATCCATATAGTGTTGTCTGAGGGACAAGCAGGACGTGGTGCTGAGGGGTCTAAGGAAGCTCTTGGGAGCCCTTTGGAGCAGCATGAGGAACATGACCACTACCCAGCCTGAGAGGCACAGTGTTTGTGATGGCAGCTGCTCCCATGCCAGCGTGCTGGCCCCTGGTGCCATCTTCCAGTCAGGGGTGACAGAACAGTGGTGTGAGAGTGAGGAATCTGCATTTGTCCAGAGAGGCCTGGTTAGGAAGCTGCTGCCTGTTCCCTGCTTGGTCGGTTCTGGAATATCTGCCTGTAGGTGGCAATGCTGTCCAGCTGGAATGTCACAGAAATCTTTTTCTTTTTTTTTTTTTTTTTACACCTTTGGACGTTGGCTTTGCACTTTCTTATTCTGAAACCCTATAATTAACCCGCAAATACCTAATTATGGTTGTTTATGGGGAACGTGTTATTGCTGTCCTATGAATTTAATGCAGTCTTTGTTCCTTTCTTGCCCTTGGCTGTGCTGAGGACAGACAATAATCTCTTCTGCTGGTGCCTGTGTGCCCAAGGCAGAAGGAAGCCTTTAACTTCTCAGTAGCTGAATGCAACAGGAGCAGGTTGTTGAGAGCCAGCAGGGGCCTGGAAGGGCACCACCCTACCTGGGGCTGCTGAGTTCTTCAGAAACTGCACTCGGCTCTTCTCCATCTCCTAAATATCAGTGCCAGAATATAGAAAGAAAACCCACCAACATAAGGAGTATTGCAGTGTCACTGCTTCATAACACATCTGGTTATTTAAATAGTCTTCAGACCAAATGAAATGCAATCTGTTGCTTTAGGCAACCTGACACTGGAAACAATCAGGTTGGAAAAGTACTGCAGATGGACTGTGACCTGATAGAGGCCTCTTAGGATACAGCATTGGGAACACTAAACAGATGTAATAGTAATTACATTCTGAGAGCAGACACTGATGTCAAAAACACAGAAGCTCTTTTCCTCACTTTGGTGTCTCTGCTCCTGCGTTAGATTACATTTATTTGGTAAAGGCAATGTGTGTCTGTGGCTAAAATACAGAGGTAAAATGCTCTAATCTGTGGGATAATCCTAGCCAGGACCCTAACAATTTATAATATTATGAAGTGTCCAGTGACAAGTGTGTACAGTGTGTTCCTGTAGGCCTCTTGCTCACTTTTCTGTTGTGTTTTTTAAGATCTTACCCTGTAAGGATTTTCCCTTATTCTGAGAATATCTTTGTGCAGCAAGTGCACAGAAAATAC
The DNA here is from genome assembly GCA_013400675.1 of Oxylabes madagascariensis. NCBI lineage: Eukaryota > Metazoa > Chordata > Aves > Passeriformes > Timaliidae > Oxylabes > Oxylabes madagascariensis. Next base: position 15,705 of record VYZR01073423.1, on the reverse strand, counting down.
ATGGAAGTCATTGGGAGACCTGGGCCCAAGACCCACACTCAGGGCCAGCAGAGCATCTTTCTGATGTCAGCCAGCTTGAGACATGGCTTGTCTGGCCACGCAAAGGGAACAAGAGGTCCCTTGTGCCAGCAGCCCACACACAGACAGCAGTACCAGGGAAAGGCAGGCGCTGAAATGATGATGTCTCTGCCTGGCACAGGTGGGTGGAACTGAGGGAGGCCTAATAGCCCTTCCTGTATTGCAGGGCCCAACCAAAAAGGCTGTGACGGATGCAGTCCAGTTCTTCTAACAATGCTTTTTGAGCAAAACTACAGAACCATATCCTTTAGCAGGGAGGTGTAGCAGAACACAGGAATATCAGAGTGGCCATTCAGTCAAACTGTAGTTTTCCTTCTAGGAGAGGCCTATAGCAGTGTCTGGGGGGAGCAGGGTAAGCAACAACACAGATTTGCTTGTCCACAGCTTCTGGCAAGGAGTAGCTCAAGCCCTGTGCTATAGGCTGAGTCTAGAGCACTGTGGTTTACTAACCCCCTGTACTCACATGGTCCCCTTTTGGAACCCTCATCTGTCTGATGTGCAGAATGTGCTAAGCAATGCAGTTCATGCTTCAGTAATACCTCATGTGGGAAACTTAAGGTTCCCCTTTGTTAAACACATGCATGCTTTGTATATACGATGCTTAGCACAGGGAGCCCTGGGCCATCTGCTGATATTAAAGGGTTGCAGTACACAGGATCAGGTGTGGAATCACCAGAGTGACTCAAAAGTATCTGGAGACAAAACACCGATTTTGTCTCTCATATCATTTCGTGGTAATCCTGGTTAATGTAAGACGTGCTTGGAAGCACATTGATGAAGGCTTCAATTCAAGGTTGTAACACATGATCATGTAGCTTCAGAGAACTTCAGACCTTTGCAATTGCTTAATCCTGGTTATTTATCGCCTTATATCTTGAGATCTGATTGTAGAGGTAGCAAGATAGAAGGTGGGCAGTTGCATGTGTAGCCTGTAGAGAGAGGATGGAGGGGTTTTTGTTTGAATCAATTGCCTTTACTATTTGCCTGTCTGCTTTGCTACATAGACGGTAGGGCAGTGGAACAGCTGTTGTGTTTGGCTAGATATAGACAGATTATATTTCAGGAGATCTTTAATTAAAGACAACAAGTACAAATAAATTGGTTTATATTCCACAGCTTTGCTTTAATTCTCCAAGGTTCTGTGTTGAAATGTATAAACAGTGCAGTGTCAGCAGACAGGTGTTTCCCTCAGAGCTTACTCCAATTCCCCATGGCATGACATCTGCCTGAGCTCTGTGCTGATGTGGGTGAGGAACCTCAGCTCCCGCCTGAACATCCTTTCTGGCTGACACAGCCCATGGCCAGGCTCATCTCTAGAAGCCACAGGAGCGAGGCTGCACAGCCTCCCTGTGAGAGCAGTGGCTCTAAAGAGTGCTTGCTCCTGGAAGCTGAGCAGTGTGGCTGAGCCGCTGCCATTACTTATTAGAGGGTATAGCAAGTCTAGGACTGCTTTTTCTTGGGTGTGACAATGTCACACCACTGTGACAACACTGTCAGCAACGGGGCAACAGTGATACTCTGAGCTGATACCAAAAGCCTTGCTCAGTTCTGAAGGAATGTTTGTGGGTTTAGAATTATTCTTGTTCGGTTCACTTCTCTTTGTTAGTGATGATGTGCTGCTAGTTAACATTTCATTCTCCTTAAAGAATTAAGACAGAGGACGAGCTCTCAGGAGGTGCTAAAAACAGATCAGAGGGTCTCATCAGGATTTTTTTGTTGTTTTTCTACACTAGCAAGTAGTGCAGCCCAGGAGGAGCAGAGCTGTAGAATCAGGCTGTTACCAAGGAGGACCTGACCTTCACATTACACAAGTTTCATGAGAGTTTATTTCAGACTACCATTAGTCCAGATTTATGGTTTGTGAGCCACCTGCAATGGATCATTTGGGTTGGCTTTAGCCAGAAACAATCTGGTTAGCCTGCTGTGTGTGCCCAGTGCCAGGGACCATAGCACAGTAGGTGGGGACAGTCAGGAGTTTCATGCTCCTCATTTGAACTGACACTAATTTAGCCACACCAAATGTGGAATTAGCACAAGGCAAACATGAGTGCATAGTTGTTGCTGCATGCTGAGACCAAAGGATCGTTTGAGGTTCAATCTACAGCATTTCTAAGAAAAATGAACACCACAAGCAGTGCAGCAGTTGTGCACCCTGGTCACCTCCCAGCTCTGCTTCAGTACCTGCTGCTGCATGCACAATGCAGGGGCTCACAGTCAGTCTCCAAGCAGATGCCTGCAGGCAAACATGGTACTACTTCTGCCCCTGTAAGAGTACTAGATAGCATGGAGTAAGAATAGATTTCTCATAGCTTGGTATCTGAATATCCCTCCATCATCAGATCCTACTGTGAGCCCAGTGTAACTTCCACAAGTGGTACAGGGAGAGTGATACTGTTCAAGAGTTTGGATTACGTTTTATTGTGGAACTNTTCAGGTAGTTCTGGAAAGTGTCCCCTGAGCCTACTCTTCTCCAAGTTAACAACCACCTCCCTCAGACACTTCTCATATGACTTACTCTCTAGAAACCTCCCAGCTCTGTTTCAGTACCTGCTGCTGCATGCACAATGCAGGGGCTCACAGTCAGTCTCCAAGCAGATGCCTGCAGGCAAACATGGTACTACTTCTGCCCCTGTAAGAGTACTAGATAGCATGGAGTAAGAATAGATTTCTCATAGCTTGGTATCTGAATATCCCTCCATCATCAGATCCTACTGTGAGCCCAGTGTAACTTCCACAAGTGGTACAGGGAGAGTGATACTGTTCAAGAGTTTGGATTACGTTTTATTGTGGAACTAGAAATGTTAGGTAAGTTGAGGCAAAACAGCTGTCACAAGCACTGCCACAGCCTGGCCTCCATAACATGCAGGGCTTGGACCAAAGGTCAAATCTGTCTCCTCTGCTGCATGAGAATGGTGTCTGCCAGCTGGAAGTTGTTAATGAAGGGCACAGCAGGATCACAGGCTGCTGTGATAGTGTGAACACCCTTCAGTGATTTCCTTGGCTTAGTAGGTTGCTGCAGGGACGTTACTTACTGCTGATTCCCCTTAAGAAAGAGTGAGCCTACTACTGCCACTGTGCTGTGACAAAGATCTTTGTGGCAGCGTGTCAGAACGTCCCGTGTCTCCCAGCAGTCCATCAAACATTGCATCGATGCAGTCAATACTGAAGGTGTCAAACAGAACATAAGCGCAAATAAAATGAATACAGAGCTGCAGCATGAAATTCATGAACTCATCTCAGTCTTCAGTACCATACAGTGGCTCACAAATATATAAAAAAATTATGGCTGACTTTTTTCCAAACAAGAATTGTTTCTGCAAATTGTGGTCACCCCTTGCTAGAGATCCTACATCTTCTAGACAGCTAAGGCTATGCTAAGTATGTCAAACCTCAGTTTTTATTTCATATACACAATCACATTACTTCACAAGGACATACGGCTGAAAAACACTAAGCTGATTGTCAGAAGGCTTTAAACTCTCCCTCATTGACCTAGAGTTGAAATAGCCTGTCCCAAACTGGATGCTGTATTTGGAAGCCCTGACTTTTTGATTAAAAGTGAGCTGTTTTCTGTCCCTAGGAGGGTTGCTGGCAGCAATGTTTACCAAGGGATAGAAACTGCAGCCTGGTGCTACTAAGAAAGCCTTGTCTTCAATTTTACATAGCCCAGAGGAGAGAGAGGAAGAGTCAGAATCCCACTCTCAGAGAGCTCTTAGGGGGTTGATCTTGATCTTTGTTTTAAGCTGCCTTCCTCCATCTCTGGAAGAAACTGCACATTTCTAGTCTAGGATAGATTTCGTGTACTGGAATTCTTCCCAGAGTTGGCACAGCTTCAAAGGGTTTTAATCTTGGCTGTAGAACCCACATGCTATTGCAAAGATCCCCAGGGAAAAATAGCTGGAAACGGACAAAAGAACAACAAAGCTACAGGGTCCTCCAGGAGGCTACACCCCACTGCGATGATTCCCCAAAAGCCAGTCATACAAGCAAATCCCTCTCTTCATTCCCCATCCCCTGTTGGTCACCACAAAGCATCCTAGCCCTTGGGTTCTCCGCGGGACACTTGACTTTTCACTGTATGCCCTACTGTTCCCTTTGCTGGTGAGAGCTCTCCCTGCAGATGCTGAGTTAGGGCCTTAGCAGCTTTTCCTTAGTGGCATTTTCCTGTTTCTTCAAGGTCTCAGAAGAACCTTCATCTGCCAGAGCACTTCAGTCACTCGCAGCAGCAAGAAGTTCAGATGATCTCAACTGTTGCCACTCTACAGAGAGCCCTGGAGATGAAGGCTGAGTCCCTTCACCCTTCCCTTTACAGGGATATTCCACTTCAGCCTTCTTTCAGGCTTGGCCTAAACAATAATTTCAGCTCACTGATTTATTTCTGGGGTGCAGGGTGGTGCACTTGGCTCAGCAACACTGAGCACTGAGGCCCCAGAACAGCACTTGACACAGCACTGAGGTATCCACCTGTGTATCTACATAGCAGGTTGATAAATTTCTATCTACTCTGCAGGTGCAAGGTTCAGGGGATTCTGCCTGCACAAAAGAGAAAGTACCCAAGAAACCTGAACATGCATAAACTGGTGGTTGTGGAACATGATTGGTCTTTAATCTCAAAAAGCTTGGGTCTGTTTCTACTCGGGTTGCGTTGTGAACTGTCAGCAAAAAAGCGGATCAAGAGCAGTGCTGAGGTTACCTGTGAAGTTTGTTGTAGCATTGAGGAAGGCTATTAGTTGGAAAAGGAAGTTCAGTTCCAAATCAGATACTAGCTTTAACTCACAAGCCTGATCCTGCAAGTCTCACTCATTTAAGTGGCTGTCTTGCTTTCAGCAAGATTGGTCCAGCCAGCAGCTCTCAGTAGCTTAAGCCAAAAGTTTTTACAGATAAATACATCGAGGCTGGAGGGGAAAGGGAGAAGACAGACATAACGAAACTAATTCATTTTCCACAAGAAAGCAGTAATAAAAATGAGATTGTAAGTGAGCCTTGCCCTAAAGGTTACTGAATAGCTACTGAGTTAAAGGAAAGGCTACCATGTTTGGTAATAAATGGTGTCACAGACTGCAGGCATCAGCAGCGGTTACTATGGACACAGCTTCCAAGACAGAGACAGGCAGGGAAAGAGAGATGGAAAAAAGAAGAAACAGTTGAGTTTAAAAAGGGTTAACTGGAATTTTGAAAGATCAGTGTCTAAAAACCTTATTCAGCATAGAGTCAGAAATCCTTGGTGTTCCGAAATTCTGGCATGCTCCAAACTCTCCTGTTGGGCTGGGTGCCCCGTTCCACATCCTCAGAGATGGTCTTGATGTCACTGATGAACGGGGAAATCCTGGACCGAGATTTAAATGTTGTTAAGGAGAGGCTGGTTCTGTTCTTTGTGTTCCATTGCTTTGCAAGCTTCTTGGCCTCTTCCTCCTCTTTGATCTTCTCAGCAGCTTCCTGCAGGACGGAGCGGAAGAGCCGGGATACTTCCTGCGCTTCTGGTTCGTACTCCGCAACAACTTGCCTGAACCTGGAAGCACAGTCAAGGCACAGCTTTGAATAAAAACATCAAATTACAGATTGCTGCCAAATCCCTGTGCTAGGCTTGGAGCTTGCACTTTCCTGCTAAATGGGACTCCCTGCACTGAAGGGAACAACCAAAAGAAGGAGCCATGAAGATATGCCCAAGGTCTTTAAAATCACAAGCAAGCCAGGGAATGTAAGGAAGCGATGAATCACTGTTTCTTATAAGCACAAGAAATAATAGGGAGAACCAAACAAAGCTAGAAGGCAAGTTTGAAACAGAAGGAAGTGCTCTTTTCACACAGGACCTGTTAAACCAGATTTCAGTGCTATCAATAGTTTAAGAAACAAAATTACTGGACAAGTTTGTGGAAAATGTCCCCATCACTGCTGATTAAACACAATTGTCCAAATGCACGTCATTGCTCAAGGTAGTTCCTGAACTGCAGCTTACCAGAAGCTCAGGATAGACAAGGGAAAGCCCTACTAGACTTCCCCTGTTTCCGGTTCTTGTTCCCCTCAGCATTACCCAGTGGCCTCTAGACAAAGGAAAATCCAGTCACTTTGTTAGGTAGTCTTTCAATATTCAACCTTCAGTGAAGTGGTATTTCATCTTCCTATGGATTTCTGTAAGATAATGGACTGGCTCAGCTGAAAACATCTTGGTTGGCAGCATGATGCCAATTAGATAACTCTGAATTACTTCAGTGCCTTCTCAGCAAAGAGCTCAAAACAGAGTTTTTTGAAATTTATTAGGCTAGCTCAATACCAAGGAAGTGAAGCATCACCACTGTTTATTTTGCAGTTGAGGAAGATAAGATACAGGGCAGAATAGTTTTCTCAAAGCCACCAAGTGGGCCACTGGCTGGGCAATGAAGAGATCATGCCACTCCTGACATCTTGTTGGGTGAATTGTCCCCAGCCTGGAGAGTGTGGGATCCACTCCCAAGGCTCACACACTGGTCACGTAGATATTCTGATTGTTCTGTAATAGTATGCATTTGTGACAGAGGGTTATATGGCTACTCTTCTAATAAATAATCAGTTCTTAATGTAAAATGATACCTGCAAGCAGACACAGAGCTAAACTAGTACTTCACTAAAATCCAGGTATTCATACTGCAGGGAAGCTAAAGTGTATAAGGTAAGCATTTTGATATTTTTCTTCAACAGAACTTAACAAGGATGGAAAACAGTAGGACTGTATTTAAATGAGCCTAATACAGCAGAAGCTGATAGAATAAGATATTGCCTCTTGGGTTTTTGAAAAGCCCCAGGAATTTAAGAAGGAGGAGCACATATGGAATTGCATTGCTTAATGGTGTGCCAAAGGATACCCAAGATAATAAGGACAGAAAGCAAGCCAAAGAGAAACCAGAAAGACTTTTTGTATGTTTATGTCTTTTGACTCCGACTGTGGAGGCCTGAAATTGGACACACATTGTGACACCCTGCTGTATCCCAGATATTTCTCTCCCAGCAACTACTGGCAGCTATGGGTACAGTTGTGGAGACACCAGTGTTGCTTTCTGAGGGAACTCGGTGTCAGCAGAAGCACCAGTCCCTTCCAGTGTCAAGCCAGAGCAGTTTGACACAAAACCTTCACAAGTTATCAAAATGTTTCTTAACTGTTTCAGTTGCTTTGGATGAATTCTAAATCTCCCTCCTCTGCCCCCTCACCAAAAACCTCTAAATTTTGAATGTTTTGGTGCAAAAAGCCTCTGAGGTGCTGTAGTTCATGCTGGTATTTAAGTACTGGCACAGCGATGCCAAACTGAATTGTGCAGAGCCTGGAAGGGCAAGAGACAATCCCTTGCTGGGGGTTAGTGGACAAGAGCAGGAACTGGGATTTGTTGGACACTACAAACTTCCTTTCTGCCTGAGGTGGCAAGTCAGTTGCATTATCAAAGAGCCCAAAATACAGTTTTCACAATAAATACATTTTTCTCTTTATCCTATTTAAAGCATAGGCAGGTGAGTCCATAGAAATTCAAGTCTTCACAACATTCATATTATTATACCAGGGAAAGCAGCTTCAAAGGATTTCTATTGCAGAGGTGAACTAAAATGAGTCATTCTGTTATTTTACCTCAATGTGTGTTTTAAAGAGAGGCACTGTTATATTTTATATATATATATATATCATTACATCCTCCTCTTTTGTATTGGCAATTGTGCACC
>VYZR01073409.1:56535-71234 GCA_013400675.1 Oxylabes madagascariensis | reverse complement strand
CATCGGTGCCTCTCAATGGACTATCACACTAAAAATAGATCCATCTCCTTTTTCCATGTCCGGGCTGACGTCTAAATCATACCCAGAGTCTGAGTTTGATGGAAGTCCTTTAGCAGGTGGGTATGTTGGTTAGCATTGTCTAAGAGGCAATTAGAAGTGGTCAGTAAGGCACACACAGGCAGGCAGAGCAGATGGAAAAGGCTGTGCTTTTTAGGATCACTTACAGCAATATGGGCATGGCTTGGGATCTGGATGTGAAGGCCATGGATTTCACCTCACATGGATCCAGTAAGCGCATGTCCACTTTTCCCACGGACACTGCAAAATTCCTCATCCCACAAGAAGTCCCATGGGACTGGAGCAATCAAATAGGGAGGTGATTGGAGATTGAAAGACATCCCCACCTTTAATAGTAACAATGTAATTTTTACAGCAGTGGACCATAGTAAAAGAAGTCCAGCCCCACATCACAGGTCACAAAAAAGTAGAGTCCAGGGGGCACTGAAGGAAACTACACAACAGTGGTGCAGAAGTGGAAAATTACCCATGAGATAGTCCAGAGTCAGTCCATTTGTATGGAGCGGAAGAAGAGATGAAATCAATCACACATCTTCTGTCTGAATTTGCCATTCAGTTGCTGCTGGGACCCCTGAATAAAGACTGTAGCTTGCTCCCTAAGCCAGCCTTCCTCAGTAGCTGTCAGTGGATATGAGCTTTGGGCTGTCACACTAGGTGTTTGAACTGCTGGCCAAGCTGCTCTAAGGTTCCATCTCTCCTCTTCCGACTTCTCCATCTCTTCAACTTGCACTCCACAAAAATATTCTATTATCTGCCATCAGCTTGGGGACAGCAACTTGCAGCAGCAGTGCAGGAGCCACATGCAGGCATGAGAGGGTGTTCACAAGGGGTTGCTTTCCCTGGAGCAGTGTGACATGTTACAGTGTTCTGTATGTGCAGGCTGATTTTCATCACTGGGACCCAACAATGAGGCCAACAAGAGTGCTGTGTCAACTTAAAGTAAATATTCTCAGTTTTGCTATTGCACTGATTAATTTCCATTGTGAATGGGGAAACTGAGGCAGGGTGATGCCTCAATCCAGATAGTATCACACTGCATTGTCAGCAGCACAGCTTACTCAAGGATGATGAATCTTGCCTGCTTGTCGGTAAGTCTTCACTTCCCTTGTGAAATACAATGCTATCTCTCAATCGAGGAACTTCCTTAGCTAAACTCTAACCTAAACCCGTGATTCATTCCCTGAACTAAAAGTTGTGCTATAATGATAAAGGGTGAGATCCACCTCTGTGTGGAGCAGGTCTGTAACATGACTAAAATACCACCTTAACACCACAAAATAAGGCTGTTGTTTTACTTATTCCTGTAGAGAGAGAAATTGCCACCACGGGAGGAAATGCAGTAGTGTAAAAGGAGCTCACAAAGAGATCAAATATTCATGTGCAGGCTCTTGGTCTGAGGATATTTCATAAGGAAGGCTGGTGGAGCAGTGTTTTATTAGTAAGTGGGAGAAGGGAGTGCTAGTAACTCAGTATAAACAAGCTCTGTGCATGAGCTGTATCCCACAGACATTCATCCATCCATCAAAACCATTTGACTCTTTGCCCTCTTTTCTGGCAAAGGGGACTGGTAATTTCTCCCTGCATGGGAGCAAACAAGGTGTGCACAGCAGTGATTGATGCACCTGGGTGTTGAGACACATCAGAGAGCCTGCTTGCTGCATTTCCAGTCCCAGTGAGCAATTTATAGAAGGGTTTATGTAGATAAATAACCAGAGAGATTTATGTGAAGCAATACAAAACATATGTTCTTGGCTGCAGAGATGTAGAAATGCTCAAGGACTTGGAAGCTGTGTAGCTGAGGTTATTTGTAAAAGTGTTCCTGTTAGTAGGATTTATTCTGGGGCTTCATTTTACTTGGCATTGCCTCCAAAAGGCTGCAGAGCAAACAAGCATAGCAGGATCCATCACCTCTTTTACTATGTTGTCTGAAAGAGTTTCAAGCATATAGCTTTAAAACCAGAAGTTTGGTCACATCAACCCTAGTTGGGGCTGAGAATAGGAAAAGTCTGAGAGCAAGGAGAAGCAGCAGCAAAGGAGGTAGATGTCCTGGAGATAGAGTTTGGGTGAGGTCAGAAAAGTCCCTGGAGAGACCCCAGATGCCAACTTGGTCTCCCAGCCTAGGCACCGGGCACTGGGTGCTTCCCTCTGAAAACCTTATGATCCTGCCATGGCTAGTGTGATTTGAAGGGAGAAGAGGAGACAGTCCTGGCCTTAGCTGGAAAGCTGGGATGTAAATTTGAATTTGTTCATCATATCAGGTCTGTGGTAATGGGAATAAGTTTCTGCCATGTATTATATTTGCCTGGCTTGGACATCCCCCGCAATCCTGTGTCCCACTGGACACAGGATTATTCCCTTTGCACTGAGATCCAGTCCCTGAACCTGGCATGGGCTCATTTGTGCCTGCTGAAGGTTAGGAGCAGGCTCAGTGCTGTGTTAGTGTGACAGTGAGCCAGAGCCTGACAGAGGGGCAGATCCCCTACCACAGGAAATGGAGGCACAGCTGTCTGGCAGCCTGAACTGCCCTATCACTTATTTTTCAAGTCTGAGCTGGTTTTGTTTCAGGAAGGAGCAAAGGAGTCACTCAAATTATACCAAATGAACCCTGATGTGCACATATATAAGCAACACAAGATTAACACTGGTAATTCCTTCTGGTTGCATGCCACTTAGCCATAAAATTCTTCCCTACATATCTCCCTGTCCACTGACCCTTTCTCCTTCATGTCTCCATTTTCTGGTGATGGTGGCAGATCTTGGAGTGCCAGTGCCTGTCATTTTCTACTCTAGGCAGAAAAAAAATCAGCTGTGTCAAGAAAAGTTGCAACTGCTCCCAAATCTTAGGCTCCCTTTCCCTGTGCAGGAGTGCAGAGCCTGGGATTTGCTTGGCAATCAGCCCTCCCACCGATGGGAAAGGCCCCCTGCCCTCATGTGTGCTCACCACATGGGTCACTTTATTTACATAGCTGGGTCCACACATTTATATTTAGTATGTTTGAGAGGCCACCATGGAATTAGAAAGCTAAAAATGAGGATGGAATATAATGTATGGAAGTTGAGGGGGGGATATGAGGGAAAACTGAGGAGGCTGGAGGTAACTCCAGGGCTTGCTTGGCTGTGTGACCATGAATGCCGGAATCTCCTGCTGTGAGCAAAAAGACCAGAAGTTGAGGTCGCCTTTGGATACTAACCCGGATCAGATTCAAGCCCTTCTTCAAATACTCTTACTTGAATACAACTGGAAAATGCAAAACCAACCCAGTCTTATGAACTATAAGACATCTATATATCTGTCTATATTTATCTTGATTTGGAAATTTTTAGTCACCACTTAAGTCTGACCAGAGCTGGGCCTGACGTTTCTCGATGCAATGCTTTAACTCAGGTCTCTCAAGTGAACCGCCAGGAGATTATTTGCTGCGATTCCCTCCCCATTTGATGACAGCTGGCAGTCGATTATGCATTCATCTTCCGCCCACACCCTACACACATGGAGGGAATGGGGTGGATGTGTTTCTGCCAGCATCTCCAGTAGCACTAGGGCTGGGGTATCCTGAGCCCTGAGAAGAGCTGGGGCTTAGCATGCCTATTTTGATGCTAAGGCTGCCTCTCAGGATTGCAAGCAGATACAAATTTCACAAACTGTCCCTAGTTCAGTGGCTTAACATCCTTATGGAATAGCTGTGGCAGCATTTTTTGTTGAATGGATATGAAATTTCCTATGATTGGGGAACACAGGATTGTGAATCTCCTGTAGCCTATGACAAAACTTGTTTCAACTCTGGCATGAAATTCAAAGGCAATTTTAGTCTTTTTCAGAAAGGCAGAAAACAGTAGTCTTGACCAGGGACAAAATTCTCTTTTAATGACTCCAAGCTCTCTTACTCTTGTATTTGCACTTCTAGCAGAAGTTATTCCTGCTTTAGATTTATGTCAGCTTGTAAATCTCTTAGCTTGAATCTAGCAACATTTTCTTAAGAGATAATGTTGCATCATCTAGCTTCAGTCAGAAGCCCCCCAGTTTTACTCCTCAGGGTGTGAAAAGTGAACTGAAGGGAACTGATATCCTATTTTAAGAAATATTATCAGTGCTAGTGAGAGATTTTCTGGGGGATTAGCTTGTCCCTTGGCATAAGGAGAGACAGAAGTCAAAGCAGGATTTTGCCTTGGTGCTCTATGGCCTTGATAAATCAGGCACCACAAATCACTGCTGTTAGAACTGAAAAATTTCACATCCCTTAATGGGTGGGAGGCAGAAGTGCCCTATCTTTTGAGAAGATCCTCCTGTTTCTTACTTGCATGTTAATTTAGCGGCTCCCAAAATAGCAACCTATAGTACCCAGATTCATAATTCATAATTAAAACTCCTAACAGTGTTCAGGCTCCACTGTTGGTTTGACCTCTATGCCTCTCCATGAGCATACATATCAAGGGATTCTTGCCCTCTTCTCAGGGAGAGCCCTGTGACTTATCCCATTAAGTTAACAGAAGGTCATATAATAGTCATAAAAATATTATGGATCCCTCCCACATTCCTCACCCATGGCAAAATACTGCAACAGGGAACAATCAGCGCTTTTTAGCTGGGCATCCAATAAATCTGGAGAGGTATTAGGCAGAACTGAAGCTCTACAGCTGCTGGGGTGGAGCGTGAGCACTGATGGATGTCTTGGGAAGTGGGGTTCTTTTTTTGCCTCTCTTACTGTTTGGAAGCAAACCTGTGTTTCAGGTCTTGCAATATCTTTAAGAAGTGTAAATATTCTATTTGTTAAAATATTTTGTTTTCTGTTTATTTGCCAGCTGTGTTATGTAGGGAAGTAAATTAAACAAAATTGAAGTAGTTTTGCAGAAATGCTGTTCAGCTCGGTTGCCTTCTCAGTAGTGGTTAAGGGGCTTATTTTGTATGGGACCTACCCAAAAGCAATCTCTCTCCAAACCCCCTGCACTGCTCCTTGCTGAAGTCTCACTGCTGCCAGACGAGCAGCTTTGAGCTTTGTCCCTTGGATCCCAGGAGCAGCATGTAATTCAGGCTTTTTGTACAGAGGAATTGCAATGTCTCTACAGGCTGTCCTTCTCCTCAGCTCCAGCCCACCCAGTCCTCTCCAACTGGCTGCTCTGGCCTGGGCTCTGCTTGCAGCTGGGGACTGAGTTGTGCTGGCATTGTCAGCCCAGCAGGCAGCCAGGGCATTTCTTCTCCCTGTGGTGCTGGAGCTTGTCTCATGGACTCATTCCTAAGCCCCCGGGAAAGATCTGGGGGAATGTGGTTCTTTCTATACGTTTGTTATTTGATCTGCTCTGGGTCTGAGCTGCTGTGTGCTCATAACCTCTGGGTGGGGTATTTGGGGTGAGAGTTGTGCCCTGTGCAGCGGGATGGTACTGGTTGCTGCTACTTAGGCCAACACAGGGTTACAAAGTTTTTGTGCTACTGAGGGTTCCTTCAGGGAAAGTTGTGTGACATGCATGTTCAAACTTTCCTCCTTCACACTCCCCAGTTTTTGCTGGAACTCCTTGGTTCTCTTGTGCCTTGTCTTGGCATGTACAGAGATATGTGCCTTTGCTGAAGACTCTGCCACCATTCCAGTTCTACCTGGAATTTGGGTTCCACAGCCCTGCTGAGTCTTGCATGTCATACTCCAAGCCTAGCTTTAGCTGAACCTTTATAAAATGCATTTCATTTTGTTAAAGCATGTCACAAGGGTCAGGAATGAAAGGATGCTGCTGCCATGTGACTGAAGTCCATGTTCTGAACCCTTTGCACGCTCTCATCTCCTTGCTGTCGAATATTTGTTGTGCTGTGTGCTTAAGAGGGCAGCAAAACAAACCTTGCCTGGCCTCTCTGTAGCCAGTTGTGTGACAGTCAAGAGACTCAGGCAGTAGTCAATATAGCTGTGACTAACTCCTGCAATGACACAACCTTTCAAGATGAACACTGACCTTTACAGGCTTAAGTGTATTTCTCCCAATAAAGTGTGGTCATGGCTGTATTCCCAAATGATTTCTCTATGGATGGCAAGTAGTTGGAAGAAGTGTCTACAGACAGAATTAGCAATTTGAAAAAAGTGATGTGTATGCTCCTGCTATTGACTCTATTGAAAAATTTTTGCAAGCATTGAATGAACAAAGGAGCAGGCTGCCAGGCTGCATGGCTGTTGAAGAAAGTCTTCCTGATGCTGGAGGTCAGAATCTATTAGAATTTTATCAAGAAGGGAATTAATATGTTGACAATGTGCTGCAGGGGTAAGGTCACATGCAGTCACTAAATTTTTCTCAGGAACTTCTTTTGCTGCTCACACAGTTTTCAGGCTGAAATGATGTATGTGAAGAGAGCAGGATGAGAGACAACTCCAACTCCTTGTCCATTAGCCTTTTGGATAAACTTCAGATTTTAGCATGGGGGTGCCAGTCACACTATCTAGTAGGGAAGCAGTCTTATTTGCTACATCTGCAGGCTAGTGGGCACCCTGTGCCACAGCTGTGGGCTGTGGTGTGTTAATGAGGAATCTCAGCCTTGCAGGGAGTCTGGATCCAGGCTGGCACCTCTGGGGTGCACATGCTCACTGCCCCACAGGAATGCACTGGGGACATCTCCTCTCTGGATATTCTTCTCCATAGGAATGGAATGAGCAACTGCAGATCAGTTGCTGTGCAGTTGCCCTTCCTTGGAGGATGTCTGTCAGCAAGGTGCTGCCTAATGCAGAGTGAGGCTGGTCTCTGCAGGGATCCTGGCCAGCCTCAGCCTTGGACACCTCCTGAGGCTCAGGTTGGGGGCCTCCTGTAACCCTTGCTCAGGCAAAGGCCAGGCAGAAGGAGAAAGTAGAACTCGAGGAAGTAGTTTCCCCAGGGAAGCTCCTGCAGGAACAAAAAGCCAAAGCCTCTGTAACAGAGCCAAACATCAATGAAGGAAAAATCTAATTACCCCTTCTTGTGGGGTTTGCAGTACAGGAAATGTGGCCCTCTGGGACAGATGTAAATATAGGCATAATCTAATGCCATACTTGCCTGAACTCCCTGAATTCAGGATCTCCCTATTAAGCAGTCAGTTGATTCTAATAGGAGTTGAGCTGGAGGTAGTGTCTGCTTTTTCCACTCTCTCCCTACCAGTCTGTGCACAGTGCAATAGGTGAAGGCCGGGGGCATTGTAAAATAATTGGCAGGAGTTACTTCTCTTGATTCCTTTAGCTTTCCATATAATGTGCTAGTGTCTGTAACCTCCTGGCTGTTTCTACAGCTATTGCTGGAAAGGAGTGTAAAAAGGGAGCCCTTCAGGTGTGGGGAAACTGCCCTGAACAGCAGTGTATGTGTCTGTGCATGCTCCCTCCTGGCAGCGCTGCAGCCTATCTTCAGCAGAGATCTGCCTCAATTTGAGTGTATTTGTGAGCTTCAAGACTTGGGTCTCTTGCCAGTCCTAGTGATTTTTGCTTGTGATTTGCTGCTGAAATCTTGAGAGCTGACAGGTCTGGGTTTGTTTTCCAGTCCTGCTTTTGTGAGTAGGTGGGGTGGTCCTGCGATGAACGGTGCAGGTCCATGACCCAGTTTCCACGAAGTTGTATAAGGTTTGTTGTTTCGAAGTGCTGAGAGGTACTTCAGTGTAGCCATGTGAGAAAAGATGTTGGAGTGCATCAGACTCAGGGCCAAAGAGTCTTCAGCAGCTGCGGTGTCCACAACTGTTGCTACACTGCAGTACACACGCAGTCACTTGGCAAAGGCTTGTCAGCAATGGAACCTGCCACTGAACAGAAACTGCTTGAAGTACCCACACTGCTGACCTGGGCTCAGTTTGGCTATCCCAGCCAGAGGGCTGTGTCTTTAGGAAGTAGTGTACTGCCTGAGGTGTGCCCAGAGGAGAACAGATAAGTTTCCCTTGCATGAAGAAAATTCATGTGGTAGAAACCTAGAAGAATGGCCGCAGGGAAAGCATTTAGCAGGCAAAGAACTACTTCAAGTGTCCTTTGTTGTGTTAATTGACTGCTATCCAAGTGTGTTTTCTCACCGTGCTTTCGAGGGCTGATCTAGCCAGATGCAAACCACTCTCCTATGAAGGAGCAGCTGTGTGTGCTAGCTGGGTTTGCTTGGCTTTCAGTCCCAGGGAAAGGGCAATCTGAGTGCTCAGCTGTTCCTGAAAAATCGCTGGTGAGGAAAACAAACTAACAGACACAGTGGGGATTTTGTAGCATACAACTGAGGAGCTGAGATCTTTTCCCCCAGCAGAGCTCAGCAGCCGTGAGCTCCCACACAGCCTGCAGGCAGCGGGCTCCGTGCAGGGGCTGAGCCTGAGCCCAGCCCCAGGGAGCTGCCTCCCACCTTGGGCAGAGCCTGCCGGGCACGGGGGCTGCGGGCAGTCAGCCCTTCCCCCTTGGGCAGAGCCTGCCGGGCACGGGGGCTGCGGGCAGTCAGCCCCTGCAGCTTGGGCACAGCCTGGGCTGTAAGGACAGGGAAGGGCAGAGTCCAGCCAGGGCTGGCAGAGTGCGTTATTGTGGAGGTTTGGTTTACTGACCATAGAACTCGGGACCAGAAATCAAGACATCTTTTTCTATAAGATCTGTGCAGCCATCACAGCACCTTGGTCCATCCTAGAACACTGTCTTGTTCCTGCAACATCTGACTGCTGTTGGTGGGAGAAGAGGGTAAAAAAGTAAGTGACCACCAGTTGCAAAGGCTGATTTCATTTACTTTTGAAAAATTGCCAGCCTGCCTTCATAGCCTCGTATCCCCTGGGGACCAGTAATGCCATTTTATGCAGTTGTGTGAGTACCCACCAGCTTCTTCAGGCTGGAGCTCTATTGCTCCGTCATGTTTAACAGAGGGAGGGCAGGAGGGGGTAAGGTGATGTTACCCAGACCCCTGTTGTTTTGGGAATCACCCAGTGATGCAGGCAGCTCCCTGTGCTTAAATGAAGTTCCTGGTAGCAGACTGATAATATCAAACACTCAGTGCCCTGGCAGCACTTCTGAAAGGCAAACTCTGGAATGAATGACAAAGTGTTTTTCCATTCCTTGGAAACTACAAACTACTTTTCTTTTTGCTGCCCCACCACTCACTGTATGTGGGGGATTTGTTTATGCTAGGCTGTCTAAGGAAAAGAAAAAAATCTACGTGTTATCTCAGAGCTGGGCAGATTAATCCAGGGGAAGATTTACTTGAGTGCAAATCAAAGGCTTAGTTTTGTTGGATAGTTCTTCAGTGTCTTGAATCTAAATCCATCATACTATCCTTGCAGCACTCAAATATTTCAAAAGAATTTGGAAAGTTTGCTGTTCACTGCAATTTGTAACCAGACTGGAAGTACTGGGTGTATTGATGTCTTTTTTTTTTCTGTTCTTAGGGCTTCAGTTCTGCTATCTTTTATCTAATTTATTTTTGTTATGTTTAGTGTTCAAGATCTCTGAAGCCTTAAGTATGGCTGTGCAAATTAAAGGTACAATCCAAATCCAGCACATGCACTCTTAGTTCTATGTAAGCAGATTTTAAGCTGAGCCTATGTAACTGATGTGCCCAGGACTTAACTAATCTCTCGCTGCCCGGAACCAGGACAATATCTCCATGTTTGCTACACTTGTCTAGTATTCCTAAGTGTTGCAGGCAGGCACTATAGGACTCTTTGATTCAAAATGCATATGTATTCCTTGTATTCCTTGCTTTGGGTGTTAATTTGTTTCCTGCATTGTGTTCTCAGTTTGCTGTTGTCCCACAGCCTACCTGGGGAGCTCTGCTGCCCTGTCTGCATCAGGCACATTAGGAAGTTGTTGGGAACAATAAACTTTCTTCCTGATCAATGATTTTTTCCAGGTGAGTGATGGGAATGGCAGTGGGCTGCTGCTTGTTCTGACACCTTCTGTGCAGGGAGGGCTTTAGAAGTGGGTAACACTTTCAATCTGAGCTTCTGCCTTTAAAATATGAGTGTACAGAGAATATGGGTCTCAATATAGTGATAGTTGGAGATGAGCAGTCCAAGAAATGTTGGCAGAGTTCTGAGATATAGCAGAATGACACTGTGGGTCTGGGTTATTTAGAAAGTTGGGCAGGATCAGTTCTGGGTGTTGAAAGATAGTTTATGGTTTGTGTATAGCAGCTTGGCTTCCTGGACTGATTCTTGTGTCCAGTGTGGTCTGGAGGTATTCCTAGTGAGAAATTGAGTCCTGGCTCCTCTGTTGCATCCACAGGGCAAGCTGCAGACTCTATCTGCTTTTTCCAGCAGTTGTGGGCACTTTTCAGTTGATTACACGTGTGCAAATAAAATTATTTTTTAAAAAGGTATAACCAAACAGATGTCAACTGCTGATGCAGCTGAGTGCAAACGAAAGCAGAGTGGTGCTGCGGCTGAGCTCCACATCTGGCTGTCAGGCTGCAGGAACGCTGGATGCAAGGGGCCGGCCTAGAGGAGATGGGGAATTCAGACTCGAGCCAAAGGCACTGGGATCACAGGGAAGGATAGAAAACCAGGTGCAGGAGCAAGAGTGGTGTTTCCATGGTGTGATTCCAGCAAAAGGGCAGAGAGCTTAGGAGATAAAAGATTAATTAGCCAGAGCTTGGGGTGTTGTTTGGTATGTGTCTTGTTTTGGGAACTAGCATCTTTAATGAAGCCTCTTCCACTGGGATTTTAATGCTGGGTTCAAATAGCAGTCAGGACAAGAAGTTTTGTTTCCCATGTCACATCAAACTGGAAATGGCAAGATATCCAAACAAATTGGCGGCTCACATTGTCAGGTGCAGGAGGCTGAGAACTACCAGCCAAGTCTTTCCTGGGCTCTTCCTTTAATTTCTTCAAGTTGTTAGTATGTGCAAAGGTTCTGACTCAATCATTTCTGCTCTGAGCCCCTATGGGCCAGCTTGTCTTCCTTTTGGCTTAGGGAGCACTGAAGCAGATCTCAAGTGAGAAGCCTTTTTGTCCAGCAGCCTTGAAGCAAGGCAGTTTTCTCCTGCATGTTTTGCACAGCTGTGGGCAGTCATGCACACTCCCAAATTTTTGAATTCTTTATTCTGTCCATATTTCTGGCTCAGGCACTGTAACTGAGGGCTGGGTGGAATATTGCATTTGCATTGCTGCCACAGATTTCTGTCTTGGTACTGATGCTACTAAGGTTGCATTTCTATATTGGCATGATACTCCAGTAATCAGTGCTTGCCTTTGCTTCACCAAACATAAATTTGGTGTTTTTCCAGTGCTAATAAAAGGTATTTCCTATAAAGTGGAACTCATGAGCAGTTTTTAAGGTACTTTTCTATACTATAATGAGATTGTCCATGGATTTAATGTCTTTCAAAACATTTGTCAACAAAATGATGGATCTGCTGCTGCTGTATTTGTTATCAACTGCACACAAGCATATTTGGGAGACACACTGTTAGTGCATTCAAAACCCTGAGGAAGTACTCCAACTGATTTTTTTTTTTTTTTTTTTTTTTTTTTTTGTGCAAATCTGTCCTGCTGAAGTGGATGGCAATTCTCATGAGTGTAAGCAAGATAAAGTCAGTTAATTTCTGCTCAGATTACAATAGTTTTTGATAGCTTTCTGGAAAGCAAAGATAAATAAGAAACCTTTTCATAAGAAACCTAGATAAATGAGAATCCTTTGATATGGAGGCATTGCCCACTTTGCCAAAGGTTTCTTGAAAGCAAGTTATCTCTGGATAAGAGGCATATCTGAGCTATTCAGTTTTTTCACCAGCATTGTTGAACAGGGTGAAAATGTTGCCTATTCCAGAAGGAGCAGATTAATTTGATTTTACCCATAATTTGCTGTCAGGTCAGATACTGTTACTTAGGTAAAAACATGCAATTGTTTCTTTAATTTTTCAGAGTTTTCTCCTTTTCCATGATATCTGTGAGTGAGGAGTTCAGAGCCTTGCATTCTGCTTTTCATGTTATCCTCCAGATCCGTTTTATCTCTGCTCAGGTCTTGTTGGCATAGTTCTCTGGGCCCAAGTGTAAAGTTTTTTTACCTGGCCAAGATAAATCTTTTATTTTAGTGGACATCAGATAAAGACCAGTTATTTCTATGATGTCTGCTTTATTTGGAGAGGCCCTTCTATTCCAGTCTGATGTAAAATTCATTGCTCTCATGACTGACTCAGCCTTTCCTTCCCCAAGCTGTATCCATTATTTCTGAAGCAGGCTATAGAGATTCTCCTCCCCTGGACATCCTTGTACATGGTACTGGAAGGCTATTTGCACTTAAAACTGGGTGACGTTTCATGCTTGGCTGACATGAACACGTGTCTGACATTGTAGCTGGCACAGCTTTAAAACCAGGTTTCCATTTGTAGCTGCCAAAATCTTAATAGGATATATAGTATTCCTGCTGATGGCAGAGGTTATTTTCAAAGGGGGCTCAGATGGAGGGCTTGTTCTGTCTCCAGTCCTTGGGATTAGCAGCATTCATGGACATGTGTGAACATTTGCAGGCCCAATGTGAAAAGCCAGACTGAGGATTTCATTAAATCTGTAATCTGTTGTCATTTGGCTGCATATCTGTGACTGCAAAAAAGCAGCCACGCAATTTTTTTTTCGAAAAAAAATTACTTCCAGGCTGAGATCTATTTGAAGAAAAAGAATTTTCCTGTGTCACATTTCTTTGAATTGTTGTAAAGATGTTGTGCTTTCTGTATGGCCTAAGCCACTTGTATGAGCCCCAAGAAATAGTTGCAGTGCCAGGGCTGACCCACCTACAGTACTGGTTCCAGCCACCATGGGAATTTACAGACCTCTGCTTTCCTCTTTGTTTTTCAGCTAGTTTCCTATTCAACCTCTTGCTTAGTATACTCTTTAATGTCACTTTGTTACTTTTGACTTTTGATGTTAAGCACTGTCCAACTCCTTTGAGTATATTGAATTTTACAGAGAATTTTAGAGCTTGAACAAGTTGTGCTGCCTTTATATGGCCTTTTGAATGCTCTGCTAGCTTATTTGTTGTCCTAGTTAGTGCTTCATCCAATTCCCTGCCAGATGTTTTCTCAGACTTCATCCCCTAGGAGGTGCTCTGAGATAATTTCCCACTGTTGATGATTAATTGGCAAGTCTGTCTTCTGTGTTTGCTCCTTAAATCCTTGTTTAAGCTACAGTAGGATGATGTGCTAGTTTTCTTTTTTGCCATAATGTAAAACTTGACAGCTGAGACACTCTCTATGAAGGAAGATCTCTTCATCTAGTTCTTTTGTAATCAAAGCTTGGGAAGGAGTAGGGTAAAAAAAAGCTTTTTGGAAAGAGAGGAAGTTGCAGCCTAAACCTGCTAAAACAAAGGAGTGCAAAATGCATTGCTTAAACTGTAAATCCCAGTAAATATCCTTTCAGAATTTGCTCTGGGATTGATGCTTGGCAGCAAATCATGGCTGAAGACAGGGCTATTTTTGGCGCAGTTAGGTTTTCCCTTCGTTTTGTAGCCAAGTGCAAAACCACCATCCAGCTGTATTGCTAGATATAGCACTGACCTTTTTACCTTATTGGACCACAGTTTGACTCTTAATTGAAATTGCACTATAATTGCACCTTATGTCCCAATGGACACTCGTCTGCCTCATGAAACCAGTACAACATATTGGAACAATCTGTTCTCAAGCGATACAGAGTAGACTCTGAGGAACCACTGTCTCTCATCTCTGCTGGTGGTGGTGATTCCTCCAGGACACCATGGCTAAAGCTGCTATTTGAAGGAGGTGTTCACTTGGGTGTAAGAGGATGGTGAGATTGTGGCTGGTTTCAAGGGAGTTGGCTCCCCCTCTTAACTGACCATCCAAAACATTCCCTTGAAGCAGAAGGAAAAGGTCACTAAGAGGAACTTCTTTGAGATCTCATGGCAAGACACATCTGTAGAAATTGAAAGTTCTTTCAAGTCTGCTGTGACATCTGCACAGGTCTGCAGAGCAGTGTGTACTGTTCGTGTCAGTACACCTTGACATTGGCTTCAGGACTGGAATATTTGTCCTGGCTGTATTTCAGTCCTGTAATATGAAAAGTACCAGCTCTGCTGACCTCCCCATCACAGAATGGGTCAGGCTGGAAGGGACCACAGGGGGTCATCTGGTCCAACGTCCCTACTCAAGCAGGATCATCCCAGAGCACGTGGTACAGAATTGTGTCCAGGTAGTTCTTGAATATCTCCAGTGAGGGGGACTCTACAACCGTTCAGGACAATCTGATTCAGTGCACGGTCACCTTCCTCCCTCTCAAAGGCATCCTAAAGGACAAAAGAAGGCTGTTACATGTTTGGCTAAATCTCTGATTTGGGCAATTAGAATATCAGGATCATGAAGACACAAATATGTTGCTTGGTTTAACTTGTTTACTTTTGTTTCCTGTAGTCCTGATGCTTTCCTGGTTGAAATAAAACATAATTTACACCAAAAGGCTCAATGAACTTTGTGCTAAGGAATACAGCGATGTTTATATGGAGGATCACTTTAACATTTTACCTTATGCTCTGCCTAGGAAGAAGGTGCAGACTAGTTCTGTAACACTGTTTGCAGACCTGCCAGCAGGGAGTGGGAGAGACCTGTCTGAATTTGAAGATCAGCAGTGAGTGGGATAGTGCTTTCCACCTAATAAGACTAAGCGAGTAAAACACAGCTCCTCTGTGCAGCTGAAATATCTGCAAAACAATGATACGGAAAATAAATGTGGTAGCAGC
>VYZR01073409.1:13660-45432 GCA_013400675.1 Oxylabes madagascariensis | reverse complement strand
CATGGTGTGCACAAGCAAGAGGTAGAGATGTCTGTCTGGATGGAGTGGAGGAGGGAGCTGCTAAGCCAGGGCAAGCTCCCTTGTGCTCAAGGCATCTCAAGAAAAAACTGTGCGGCTCCCATCAGCCAGTACACAGGGAGAGTGAATCCTTGTGACCATGGGGCCAAAACGAGATAGTAAATCTTCCAGTGAAGGGGGGAACTCTGGTTTAGAAGTAAATATAGGAAAAACTTCTGCGTTTATTATATGCATGTCATATATCAGAGACCAACACATTTCCTTGAAAAGGAACAGGCATCTGTTCAAAGAACCCCCTTCCCTGGCCAGTTGAATTTCAGTCACTGTATTCAGCTTTCCTGCCTACAGGAGAGAAAAAGGGCAGTAAGAAGGGCAAATATTTGGAACTTTTCATCTTTCAATTTGCTTTTTGCAAATGCAGCATTGAGCCCAGTCCGTGGGGAGAATAGTTCTGGGAGTAGAACAACTCATCAGAAAATCCTGTCAATTTTTCATCAAACTTTGTTTCCCCTCCCAGCCTGTAGGATGTCTGGCACACAGGTAACAAAGATGATTGCTAGCTCAAAGGTGATAACACTGGCAAATAGGAATTTTGAAGTTAATAGGAGCTTGGTTTATGACTCAACCACAGACTTTAAATGCATGAAAAAAACATGAAAACCTCCCTTTGTTGCTGGCAATGATTCCGAGTCTGCTTTAGAAATGTTCTTACTCCACTTATTTATCTACTGTATCTTGGATGGCAATTTTGTCTTATCGCCTTGCCTTACATGGTGTGCAGGCAGAGGAGCTGCCTTGTCAGGAAAGAACTATTATTTTTGCCCTTCTAGGGACATAGGGGACATTTAAGTACATCTTTGTCTTGTGGGTGAGCACTCAAGAAGGTGATTAGGCACTGAATTGGGAGCTTAACTTCCATTGCAAAGCAATGCATGCCTATGTTTGGTACACTGACTGGCTTCATAAAACGGCTTAATTTATTTTGTTAACCTCAGCTCCCTGGGCCATTGTTGATAGTGTGTTGCAGTGTTAATCAAGTGTGTTACAGAGAATAATTTTGGCTGGGGTTTTGGATCTGTGCTATGTAAGGAGAATATTTGGGTGGCATTAAGTACAATTTAAGCTCGGTTTGTGCTCACTGTGTGCCATAAATTGATCAGACGTGTTCAACAACTGTCTAGCACTCCGAAAGCATCCTTGTAAATGAGAAGAGTTTTGCATAATTGTGAAAAGTAAATTTTGTAACAGACCAGTTAATAGGCTAATAGTCACCAAATTCACATAATTTACCCTATTTCTGCATGACTCTCTGTCATGCTTAGCTGTGGATGGTATTGAAGAGATCCTGCTTTAACAGGACAATCTGCAGGATGGCCATTACTGAAGAAGGGTAAATATGAGCTGTCCTTCCCCATAGCAAAAACTTTGTGAATGGTCTCTTTGTCACATACATGAATACTACAGGAATCTCTCCTACTGACCAGCAGTTTAAAATCATTCTGTAGAGACAAAAGTAAGATACTGACAGCCTTGACTAGGACAAGCCATGTTTGTTGGACTAGCCATACAATGATACTTTGGAAATTCCTTTCAACAAGAACAATTCTGTGGTCTAGGTTATATTGCTGACAGAATATTTGGAGCTCTTGGTCAGTTGGGAAATGATTAAAATGTTTTAAAGGTGTTTTTTTGTATTGGTTACTCACAAATGAAATACAGATGTAAAACTGCTTGAGCTATAAATCTGGCCTCAATCATTCCTAACATTTCAACATCATACTGTGCAAAATGGCCTCCACTTAAGTAATTTCCAAACGACTGAACTTCACATTTTTCTTCTGTTATTGTCATCAACCTCAGCAGATGTCATAACCAAGGAAGGGCCACTAATAAGAAGCTGCTGGTAAATTTGGCACGTCTCAGTCACTTCCATGTGAATACCTGGAGAACAGACTGAGCATCTATAACAACCAACGTGAACCAAAACCAAAACTAAGAATGAGACCACGGATGTAAGCTGTTCTTTCAAACCACACTATATAAATAAATAGCCCTGTCAGTGTATACAAAGCAATAACCTGACTCATGAACAAGGTGAACCTTTCCAGTCTTGTGTTTCCACTATTGCACTCCACAAGACCTGGAAAGACAGCTGTCATCTGCACCTTGGTGAGCATGATAAGCAGTGACTATTTTGTAACCAACACAAGTCTGTTGTTTATATTCGTACAGCTGAGCTATACCACTGATAGATAAAAAGTTCCAAATGATGCTCCATTAGATCTCTTCTAAGATTTCATGCATCAAGATGGCATGGCAATGAAAGATAAAATTAGATTGTTCTCTTGTTGCAAATACTGCAGTCACTGACTGAGTCTTTCCATAGTTAACTCTTTCTTACACTGAACAGACATTCCCCAGATATTTCTGGGGAACACAGATATTTCTGTAAACACATCTGTTTACATATTTCCTCAACCAGCCAGATTTTCTCACTGATTGAATCTGAGAAAACCTATGGAGAGGGAGAGAGAGAATATCGAGAACAAAATGTGTGCAACATATTTCTCTTGATGTACGTTTTCATCCCAGCTGATCTTGTAATAGCGATGTCTGAGAGCATTTTGGACATGATGAACTGTGACCTTCAGTGAATAATGGCCCATCCCCAATACACAGAGGTAAACTTTCTCAGACTAAGGATTGTCCTCATCCTCCCTACAGTGTTTCAGTTTCCTTTTTGTGGATCTTCATGATGGAATAAGCCAAGATCCAGGTCTGAACGTTCAAATATCTTGGATAAAATCTAACTCAAAGGCCCCTGTGGCTGCACTTCATGATTGTACAGAGAAGTAGTTGTAAAGCTGACACCTGTTTGTAAACAGTTTGTGGAATGAGAAGCTAAGTTACCATCTGGCCTCTTTGTGCAGCTTTCGCTTTTTGTTGTTTTGCAAGTTTTTGCACATGGGAGAATTCATATTGTTGAGGGAGAGTGAGTTTTGAGCCTGTCGTCAACATGCATGTATCTAAGAAACAGAATTTTTTTCCTATTTAACTTTGAAACAAAGGTGATGTGTTTAAGTCAAGTAGGGTTGTGTAGAATCAGAAATCATGGCACGTGCCCTGAATGACCAGGCACAGAGACTAAGCCGTAGGTTGTGTACACTGAGTAAACACGTGTTAAGACACACTTTGAGAAGCACATGGTGCTCTGGTCCCTTGGGAAAAGCTATATTTGGCTTTATTAAATGAAAAGAGGGATAAATCCCCACAATCTGCCTAGAGGAAATTTGTAAACAGAGGGGCTGGAGAAAAACTTTATTGAAAAATTGTTCACTAGTCCTAATGATTTAACTAATACAGTATGGATTCAGTAGTTGAGAGGATGATGGCATGTGTGTTAGAGAAGGCTGGATTGAATCCAGGCCTCTAGGATGATTTTCTGTGACAGTTTGGTTAATTATAAGAACCACATGAAAAAAGGCACATAAACTTCCTCCTGTTCTGTTTTAAAACTTTCCCCAGAGCATAAGTCCTTCTTTAAAGGTTACCCTCTGATATGTAACACGTCCCGTGTTGTTTTGCTAAGCTATGACTCTGTAATAAGTGTTTGAAATTTACAGCTTCAGTTAGTCATAGACTTGAGAAGTGTTTATTTTTTCTCAGTTGTTCTTGCCATGTAATTAATGTAGCTCACTGAGTGCTCTGACTCCAGCCCTGGACTCTGCAGCCGCCGTCTTTCCAAGGAATAGCACATTGGCTGCGGCACACGGGTAACACGAGTGAGGCCCTTCTGCCGATTACACAGTAATAATTTGCAGACTGAGGAGGAGAGGCTGGAACAGAAGTCACACAAGGTCATGTGTGGCTGAACTGAAAATAAAGCCCATATTTTAAAGGCAGCTTAGGAAAATTGCAGCCACTTATCCATATTGGTTTGCAGAAAGAGCCTGTCTGCCTATTTATTTGCGGTGGTTGCAAAATGGGGGGTTCCTTTCCCATAAGTAACTCATTTGTTTTGGTGAGTTAAAATTCCCTCTTTGGATAAAGGTCTGTGACTGCTGGCAGTCATGGTGGTTAGTACCATGTTGCAAACAGCTCAGGGTTCCTTGCACAATGGGAGCTGCTGTGCATGAAGGATCCTGGGTCTTCTTCAGGAGACTGTAGAAGCACCTGTTTGTATTTTGAGAAAAACTGAATGTGCTTCATGGGAAAAGGAAATGCCACTATTAATGCTAGATGTATGTTCTGTAAATGACTAATACTGCAACTAAATCAAAATTCAAACTATGCTTCTGTTTATCGAGACTGATTAGCAAGCATTTACTGTTAAGTAGTTGATTTATTTAGCATTTCCATAATGTTCTTAATAATAGCTGCATAGCACTTACGTAAAGTTTTCTTTCAAAAAAGGTCTAGGCAGCCTTTTGCTGTGGGGAGAAGCTCAAGCTCTGTGCCTTGGCCTGCTGTTGCCCCCAGTGAGTACCTGCTCTGTGCATGGTGGTCTCAGGGTGGGTTCCCTCTGCTGCTGTGCCAGGCAAGCAAAGATTGCCCCTCGGATGTTTTGATTCCCCCTGGAGTGTTTTGTTTGCCCAGGGCAGGCTGGCAAAGACTGTGCCATGCTGTGAGTGGCAATGGGGCCCAGCAGCATTGTCTACAAACTGGAGCACAGCTCCAGCTCTAACAGCCATTTCTGTACTGCTGATATCTTTGCCAACATTTTGATGTTTGAGATAAAGCTCTTTTGCTGGTGCCTGCTTCAGACCAACGTGTGCATCTTTCTTAATTTAATAAAAGTAACATGGGGTTGATTTTATTTTGTTTAGATAGTTAGAGGAAGTTTGCAGTTCTGCCTGTGTTCAAGGGAGACAGGTCACCAGTTCGTTTTTACGGGCATTAGTTGTGAAGTATTTTATTCTTCTTTTCATTATTTTTCCTTTGATATTCTCAGTTTGGGATTGACTTTCTCATTGGCGAGTCAGCTTCTTTTCTGGTTGTTCAACCACAGAATTACCTTATAGGCTTCATCTGCAGCTCCTGGAATGTCACAGGGCTGTCAGTGTGTAGGGCTGAGGTGGGAGTGTTTGAATTTCCCTGTCTCTCTGAATTGTCCTCATGAGGACAGCTTCTAATATATCTCTTACTCACTTGCATGAACATTGCTCAGAGGTGACCGAGTGTCCCAGTCCCCAGCTGCAACAAACACTGATGGTGTGGACAAGGCTATTGAGACAATTTTTAGCCTTTGCCATAGACAGCATCAATCTTGTGTACTGTGTCTAGCAGTGCCCCTGAAAGGAGTAAGGATGGAAATACCTCCATCGTTTTTTTGTTTTTGTTTTGTTTTTTTTTGGGTTTTTTTGTTTTTTTTTTTTTTTCACTGCAAAACACTGTGGGAAGGCTGCCCTGGACCTGTGAGGCTGTAGTGACTGTGCTTGTTTTGATCGTCCAAGTATCACCCAAGGCACCAGATCAAGTGATGATGCCTTTGCCTGCTGCTGAGCTTTCACAAGGCCCCAGCTGCAGGTGGGTCCTTTCCACAGACACCATCTGGTATCTCCCTGTGCTGGCACCATGCAGGTTTATATCAAGGATAAAGCAAACCTTAGAGAGCATCAGAGAATCCCTTTTTGAAGTGCATTGAGAGGTCTGTGAGGATGGACCGCTGAAAATGCAATGGAGGCTTCCTTTAATTACTGTGTGTCCAGAACTTCTGCTCTGTACAGCCTGTAGACGTCTGCCTTTGTTGTGGTGTCAGGCAGAACAAATGACCAGGGCAGTGTCACTGTGGGGGCTCCACTGTGTTTCCTAGAAGAGTCTTGAAACTGCCTGCTTAGGGTTTGGCAGCAGCCTGAATTGATAACTACTGACCACACAGGCTATGGGACTCATGGACTTGGGTCACAAGATCTTCCAGGAACTCAGGGCTCAGGGAATAATCTCACAGGCTGCATTTCAGTGCAAATTATTTCCCTCTGAAAAATATTCCTTTTTCAGGGCTTTATTGGATCATAAAATGTGGCCCTTAGGAGGTGGAGGCTGCTTCAGGCTTGCTGATTGGATTAAAATATAATTATTTCCTCTTCTTCCCAAATCACTTGGTACCCAGCTGGGGGTGCTGCAAAGAGGATGCACTCTCCTTGCCCAGGAGCTGAATAGGATTTCTCTTCATTGAGCAGAATGGAAAAGAAAAATAGAGAATAATACATTAGGGGCTTACATGCTGTTGTACAAACAAATGCTTGGCATCAGAGCAAAGCTAAGTAACACCACCAGCTCTCATTCACAGTCGACCAACAGCAGGAGGGTCAGGTTCATTACCTGGGAGATTCTGCTCAAATGCAGGCTCCAGTCCAGCAGGGAGATGTCAAGAAAGAGTGAAGGCAATGTAATCAGCTCCGAGTGTAAAAGTTACAATCCGTTAGAGGAGGGAGCTTATAACATTCTGCAATGAGTGAAGCGAGACTGGGGATGAAGGATGAAGGAAATTGGGGTGGAGGATTTTCTGGCTTTTGAGGTTTTATGAACCTTGCAAACTGTTTTATGGGTTCACAAAGCTAGCTGATTCTGCAAACCATTCTTTTTTTTTTTTTTTTGTAATTTAAATCCTTTTCTTTCCAGGGCCATCCAGGTTAGCAATAAAAATAATGTCAAACAATGAAGTAAAGCTGAGTCTGTTCTGCAAAGGCTAGAACATCCCACCAGAGACAGCTGAGCCACAGAGAAAAAGCACACTGTCTTTATTCACTGAATGGTGAATAAATGGATGCTCATGCTGGCTGTGATTTGTTTCTATTCTCAACTTTATTTTCAGTAACTTTCACTCTTCTCTGTGTAATGTTTGATTTTGGGTTTTTTTTTTACTATGGTTTCATAAGGAAGCAAAAGTTACAAAATAAATCCATTTGTACGTTCTTGAGTGCCTTTCAATCTCACCCATCTGGTGTTCTTATTGTGGCAACTAATTTCATCCAACTTTACCAGAAAGCACAGTTCTCAAAGGTAATTGTGTTCCAACATGCTTTGTGAAAATAACTGCATGAAGAGAGGGGCAAGACCTTGTTAACATTTTGAGCAATGGGCAAAACTTCAGGGAGTTGAATTCATTAATAATTATAAACATACTCCCCACCAAAAGGAAAAAAAAAAAAAAGAGAGAGAAAGAAAAAAGAAAAGGAGGGAGAGGGCTCAGGAGAAACTCACCGTACTGCAGCTTCAGAAAAAGCTTACAACTACCTTGAGACTGAAATCCTTATGAGACCGTGTCATTAACTCATGGACCTCTCTGTGTTTCTGCTTTGCTGAATGTCTCTGTAAAGCACTATGTAACCTATAACATCTGAGAACAAATCAAACTGACAATCCAAGCAGCAGTGAAACTAGATCAGCCTGTTTGTTATTCCATGGCTAGTCATGAGAGAAACGTGGAGCTTGTTTCACAAATTGAAACATCTCAAATTATCAGCAGGCCTGTGACCACTCTGCATTTTTGTTTTTTATTGGCAGTTAACTGAAGCCAAACAGGACCAGACCGAGCCTGTTACTTCATCTCTGCTTGGCTGGAAATGTCGCTGTGGTCTGATTGTGCTCCTGCAAATATCAGACATGGCTTTGTATTGGAGGATGCTGGATCCAGAGGCAATGATTTGTGAGTTGATCCTACTACTTGTGGGATGAATTCCCTTTGGAGTCTACTGCTTGCTCTGGACTCTAAAGGACAGGCATATGTGAAAGGAACAGTGATGTAAATGTTCTGGAGTTAGCTCTGTATAATGTTTTCATGTCCAAATTTCCATATAATCCCTGCAATTTCAATAGTACGTTTAGGAAGAAGGAGAAAAAAGCAAATATTTTTAAAAGGGGGAGAGAGTGGCTCCCTTCTGGTCAACATATCTGTGGTGCACAAATGTCAGATATTCCAGGGTAATGAATGAGTGCTCTTCCTTTAATCCCTAAAGTGCAGATTTGCTGACAAGGCAGCAGTTACTGGGCTGGAGCAGTAAGTAGTGTATTTTCTGCAGCCTCTCTTGAAAGATCATCCTGAATTTTGCATCACTTAAGCTCTTGTGTTCATGGCAAGCACTCTTCTGGTCATCTAACAATACTGCTGCCAGGTAAGTATTTCATGGCCAAGAAGCAGGTGCCTAAATGTGTTTAGTGAAAGCCATTTCAGAGGTGAAATCTGGGGTTGTCTCCCAGATGCAGCTTTTAGGGTGAATACAATTATTTTGGGAAATGCACAGAGAAGCCCTGTAAAGGCTCTGTCCTCCTGTATCCTGCCATAAAGTGGTGCATGCAGCCAGTCACTGGGGATTCATAGCTACGTGTTTGACCAGCTTGTAAAAACTGACTTGGCTGTTGGAGGTACCTGCCTGAGGCCATGGTGCTCTGCAGGACCCTGCCCAGAGAAGAGCCCTGCCTGTGTTAATTTGCAGCCTCAACAGAAACATGCTTGGGAAAGAAAACGGGAGTCCCTCTCTCTTTGGCCTGGAACCAGTTTCCTTCTACATGGATTGGTGAGAAATTCAGTGGCTCAGGAAAGACTGTTGCAGTGTCAAGGATGCTTTGGCTCATGGGTGTTAGAAATGAAGTCCTCTCCTTTTCGGTTGCTGTTTGCAGGAGTTTACACATAAAAAATGTAAAACCTACTGTTGCAGCAATTTGTTTTACAAACTGTGAGGCCTGACTGAATGTCCCTGGTACCCTCCACCCATCATCCATCAGTTGGTGTGGGACCAGAGCTGCTCTGGCGCTGTCCTGGTGCCCTCAGAGTCTCTTTGTGCTGCCCAGAGCCAGAGGAGCTCCAGGCTGTGGTGTGTTGCGCCCATATGGCTTTTGCCTTTGGACAGAGACTGAATCTTGCCCTGAAAACCATGTCAGGGAAAATAACCTGCTTTTTGGTGTGAATTGATTCCTGAGTAAGACTACCAGACCCTAGTTAGAGGAGTGTCCCCAATGGCAATTGATTTCTCATCTGGCTGAGTAAAGATGGTAGATAGGCAGTGTTGCAAGTTTAGGTCATGACTGTGTGCTGTTCCAGCCAAAACTGTAAAAAACAGCTGTCAAACAAGATTAGCAAGGGAGGATTTTGCTGCTTTGTTGCTCAGGCTGTTTTGGGGGAGGAAGAAGTGAAGAAGCTGGACTTGATCCATCGCAGGCTACCTGCATTCTTTCTCCAGGCTGGGTGCTTCACAGTGCAATTCCCTTACACTCTCTTATCAGCAGTGGGAAGGTGTTTTATTACTGGGTTGCTGCTGGCTGCTCACCAAGCACCCTTGAGACGGGAATTGTCACTCAAGCTAAATTAAAGAGTGCTTGAGTACATACAGGGGAAGGAAAAACAAACTGTCAGGAACTGAATCCAGAACACCTGACGTTCAGAGCTGCCTGGTCGACATCAGCCTTTTCCCCCTCCCCTAACCTAGTGCCCCTCTTGCAGATGAAGTCTGGGTTTCCAGAGCTGTCCAAAGGAGTTAGGCACCCATCTTCTTTAGAGTGAGATGCCTAATGTCAGAATTCAGGATTTCTGCAATTTCCCCTGACTGTCACTAGTTCTCTGTATGCCCTTGGGTACATCAGTTAGCTTGCATTAACTATTCTACTCCAAGCAGTAATCCCCTGTCACAGCTCAGTGATGCTGCAGGCTATGGAGATGTGCAGTTGATCAAGCTGGGATGGTAAACCAGGGCGGAGTTATTCCTGCCAGCATTAAAGTGTCTTCTGATGCAGCAAGGCCATGGAAACTGCTTCACGCCCCACCTTCCAGTCAAGGGGCTGTGCTAGCACAGTGCTGGTGCACAGGCTCTGCTTGTTTGCCATATGAGGGCCCCAAGAGCAACTGGAGTGAGATGCTGAGGGGCTGTGGCTCCCATCATTTGCAGAGCAGCCCCATACACGGCCTAGAGCAGGGCAGGGGCTGCCTTCTCTCAGGCACGATGGTTTGAGGCAGCCCTCAACATGAATATAATACAGGGATTTTGTTTTGTGGGAATCGTAATCTTCAGCTTCCGCTTCCCTTTGGGATGGGAATGTATGGATCTGGCAAGGAAGTGGACAGTTTGGCAGCTCAGCAAGCCTTGGCTGTGAATGGAAACAGATTGTATAGTGTGCATCAGGGTTCAGGCTGGGGAGGGATGGGGTCTGTCCAAGCACCAGTGGTCTGGGAGTATGGCAGGGCAGGCAGGCAATAAAGTGTAGGATGCCTGCAGTGCTGAAAAGTCTTGGACATCTTATATACTGCCTGTTGTAACCCCACCAGGGCTTACATTTATCCTCTCATGGGGAAAAAACAGTCGAGTTCCCTTGAGCTGTTGTTTTGCCTCCTCTCATTATGTGAAGCCAACACGGGCCAGGAGCAGGTCTGTGTGTATCATGGAAGAAGCATTTTCCCCAGGAGAAAAAGTTAAATCTTTGGTGTATTTTCCCACAATTTTGAATTTTAGGATAATTGGAGAAATGTATATTTATAGCATTATGTCAACAGTTATTAATATTGTTGCAGAAAACATTATTTTCTGCTAGAAAAAAATCTTTAAAATTTATTTTACTTACCTGTATGTTTGTCAAACAATACCTGAACAACTACCTGTGCTGAAGGAGGAAAAATGTGTGTAGAAAGGGGAGGGTATTTATCAATACCCCTGGTGAGGGAACTGGATGGGTCCCTACTGAATTCCCTGTCATCAAGGAGCCCCTGTGGCAGGTAGAGGAATCCAACCCTCCATTCAAAAATGTCATGCCCGCAGGCATAATCTATCCCAAGATTCTGAGACAGCTATTTAAATATACCTGTCTTTGAATCGCTTGTCTTTGATAAACTCCAGCAAACTCTTTTGTTAAATCAGCCCTGACTTTGACCCACATCTTTGAACCACAAGGAACACCAGCTGACATCTGTCTGCAGCATGCAGGTAGAGTGGAAATGGGAAACCACCGGGGCTTTGGGTGGGTTGGCTAGCTGCTTTTCCCTCCTGGAGGCACAAGACCTCTCTGCTGGTGGTGGTGCGTGCCCTGTGGCTGTGACAGAGCTTTATGAATGCTGGAGATCAGGCTTTCTGTGCATATGCTGAGCAGCTTAGTAGTACAGGATAAATATCTGGGGACAACATCTATCATCATGACAAACATCTATCATCATGACAAACCCTCTCTAAACACCCCCAGAACCATGCTCCCTCTAAGTAGCACTGGGATGCTGGTATAATTAGTGTCCACACTCAGCCCCTAATCTGTTTCCAATTTGCTGAT
The DNA here is from genome assembly GCA_013400675.1 of Oxylabes madagascariensis. NCBI lineage: Eukaryota > Metazoa > Chordata > Aves > Passeriformes > Timaliidae > Oxylabes > Oxylabes madagascariensis. The sequence continues at coordinate 34,167 of VYZR01073409.1, read as the reverse complement.
AGTGATGTTGTTTATTTCTTGGTCTGGGTGCAATTGCAAATCAAGTTGGCTGCCTGCAATTGCCTTGTTCAGTCTCTTCCTTCAGTGATACGCTCCTCTGAGCAGTGTTTTGGTCTCACCCGCAAACCTCAGTGTGCAGGGAAGGAGGACCAGGAGGGATCATGACAGCTTTCCAATTCCCTGCTAATATGTTTGATTTTGGTGTTTGCAACATGCCAAGTTTGGATCCTGGGCAGAGGCCAGGCAGCACTAGGAAGGAAAGGCCTTTGACAGGGGGATTGGAAGAGGCTGCTGGAGCAATCAACACAAGAACAAAGCAAAGGCAAGGGTCAGGCAGATTTTGCTGCGTGCGTGTGGCAGCTGAATGAAATTGGGGATTGATCACCAGGGCCTTGGAGTAGAGACAGTATTTGCAGTCAAGGGCACCTCTCCCTACCTCAGCTGCAGCAGAGGGGTGCTGTGTTTTTACCGTTACTTCTTGCAGGGGTTTGAGCCCCTCTTGGATTGGAGAGATACAGCAAATATGCCTCTATTTCTCCACAAAGAAGGCTGGGAGAGAGGATGGGTTTAGCAGTGGTGCCAGGCCCGCAGGACATGCCAGGATGGAGGAACAAACCAGCATTCTGCTATAGGAATGCCCCAGATGCCCAGTTATCCCAATGGTTTGTTATTGAGCTGTGCAGGGATAAATCCCTCAGGAAAGGACACTAAGCTATCTGATTGTCACGTGGTATGGAGTAAAAACATGGTGATCTTTCTCTAACTGCATGTGCTATATTTTCCCAGTTTTACATCCTCTTGCTTGTTTTTCCCCAGTCTGGGTCCTAAGATGCTTTAGAGTGTGTTTTAAAATCTAAATCCACTTGTGATTTCACTGTCTCCCCTACTGTTGGTAACACCTCTAAATTAAGTTTCATCAGTGAATTAATTGCTTTCTTCCGCAAAGGATGCAGTGCTTTTGTGGTGACAGAATAAATACATAAAGGCAGATTGCAGGAGTGAGTGGAGACTAACACACTTTGTAGAGTGCTTTGGAATATCTCCAAGGCTGGACAAGAAACCTGGATATCTAAGGGTAGTTAATTGGCTGGAATGCTCCAGGGACAGGGGGTGCCTGAATATTTCAAGACACTGAAATTTCTGTCAGCTCATTCTTCCGGATCAGAACTGAATCCAGAAATTTTAGCAAAGAACCTTATTACCGAACTAAAAAAACAGGCTGCAGAAATAGAAATGTAACTCAGTAATAAAGTACTGCAAACAGTTTTGTGCTCTGTATGTGGCTTTGGAAGTCCAATGGCTCTGAGAAGCTTGGTATTCAGGGCCAAACTATGGTCTCCCGTGGACCCAGAGGAAAGTGTGCATTCATATTAATTTGCATGTGTATATTATGTATTTATCAGTTTTCATCTGCTAAACACATTCAAATCTGATGTGTACTCCAAAACAAAGGATGGAATTTTATCACTTGTCAACTTAACCTCCCTAAAGCTGGAGAAGCCACAGGTGTTGAGTTTTTCCTTAGGGCTAAAGTTAATATGAAAAATCATAGATTCATTATAATCTTGTAGTGCTGGAAGGGGCCTGCAGAGATCTCCTTTGTCACTCTGCATTTTGGCAGGAGGATTACTTCTACAAGATGCTTATGGTTGTTTGCCTGACTTCTTATAAAAACCTTCTAATATTTAACTACACTGATAGTCAGAAAGCATTCTTAATAACCCCTTTAAATATGCCTTGCTTGGAGAAAAACTGATTTTTCTTCTCTTCCTCTCAGGGAACCTGGAGAGCAATTGATCATAATCTTGTTGACCTTTTAAATATGAGAAGATTGCTATTACATCTCTCCTTAGTCTTCTCTTTTCTAGACTAAACAAATGCACTTCCTTCATCTATCCTTCCTGGGCCATATTTTCAAATACCTTGATCCTTCCTATTACTATCCTTTGGATTTCTTCCAGTTCTCTACATCTCCCTTTAACTGTGGTTTATAAATTTCTTCCAGTTCTCTACATCTCCCTTTAACTGTGGTGCCCCAAAATGAATACAATATTCCAGAAGAATGATATCATTGCTCTTGTGTTATACACACATAACATTTGTGATAATACATCTTAGGAGGAAATTTGTCTTGTTTGCAATGGCATCACACTATTGACTCACTGAGTTTATGACTTGACCATTCTGTGCTCTACAGTTATCTGTTCAGTGAATAACTCATCATTCTGCCCTCTGTTTTTGCACTTGATTTTTTCTTTCAATGGAAATACTTTGTACTTGAACTTAACAAATTTCATAGTGGTTGGGACTATCTGTCCAACTATCAAGGCCATTTTTCATTCTGATCCTGCCTTTCAAAGGAGTGGCAACCTCTTTCAATTTGTGATCCTTTGCAGAGTCTAAAACTGAGTTCTTTTGGCTGGTATTCAGAAAGTTAGGACAGAGATGTTCATTCAGAGGGGACTAGGAAATTGGGTGAAATTTATAAAGGGTGGGGGACTGTGGGTTTTTTTCACTTAAGCAGCTTCTGGTTGTGGTGTCCTTTCATTTTTGAATTATTAAAATAATTGGCTTTTTAAAGCTGTGTTGCAGTTGTACACTAGAGACATCTTGTAAAAAATGCATGAGTACTGATATCTTAATGCTATTTCCTTACAAAGCTCTCCTTCCTTTTCTAGTTCCATTTGTAATAGCAATGTCTTGACTTTTCAGCCCCAAAATGAGATCAGTTTTCCATATTATTTCTATTTAGGGAAAAGACTTACTCTTTAGTAGAGAAGTTGTTACTGCAAAGGTCCCCCGTTGTAAGAGAAGAGACCTGGGGACTGTGGTCTGTGATAAGAACTCCATCTAGATCTGTAACTTGGCAGGCTTTGTTTCTCTTGTCCACTGGAAGTTCATAGAGAGTATCTGCCCCAGAAAAAATCCAGTTCCTTGAAATTTCCCCTTCTTTATGTCACCAGATTTCTTCTTGTGCAGTCTCCTAGTATGAATCCTCTTCTTTCTCTTGACTCCATGCTAATAATGCCTCTTCCTGGGCTGTACATTTATATAGTGCTCACAAAAATGGTGGGGAAGTGGGAAGATAGTTAACATTAACCAAAGGAAAAGGGATTTCCTTGTTCTCATCCTTACAAATTGGTCACTGCCAGCAAAATTTCTCCAGGAGGCCCTGCAGGCAACATGTGCAGCAGACTCCATTCCTGCAGCATATTTCCCTGGCAGTGTGCTGACAGATACTGTTTTGACCAGTAATTCCAGTAACATCCCTGTCTGTCCAGCTGTCAGAGGACTGCCTGAGTATTTTCAGAAAATCAGTTCTAATAGTCTCACCATTTCATCTGTGCAAGGTTGTTAGTCCCCAGGTAACTATTGAGACAGACTGTAATTACCTCCTGTCTGCTGTACTATAAATCCTTATTTTCACTCATGAGTCTGCACTGGGGCCAGTCTGAAGCATTCCTCTGATGTGGTGATCAGCTTTGGGGAACAATCATCTCTCCAGTACTTTTGAGAGAGGATGTCTTTTCTGAAAGCTACAACCTCCCACCTAGGTTCTGTTTGCCTAGAGATAGGAGTTGCTGGAGAAAGTCCTCTGACCAGGATTAAGTGTAGTGTAAGGAACAGAATAGTTCCTGGTGGCTTTGCTATCTGTGGACTCCGTACTCTTTGACCTGGATCATGAGGGTTTGTACCTAGGGACTGCAAATCCTCCTGAAACAGGCAAGCCAAAGATGACAGAGCTGGGAACTCCTGCCCTCAATTTTCTCCCTGTGCATGTACAAATAAGGCACCTCCCTCAACTGATCTTGTGTATTTGGCTGCTTGTCTTGGCTGCTTTTGCCTTCTCAAATGGCAGCGGAGTTTGTTCTTGCTGGTGTTTGCTGGGCTTGGTTGATAAGTGGAGGGAAAGCAGTGCAGAATGGTGCTACCTTTGCCACCATTGTGTCCAAGGATGTACTGGCTCATGCATGACTGAGAAAGCTCATGGTGCCTCAGTCTGCTCATCCTCACTCTTCAAGGGCAGAGAAATGCAGGCAGCTCCCTCTCCCTGCCAAGGAACATTCAGACTGGGATTTGTATGTGAGAAGCAATTGTTATCTGCCCTCCATAATCACTGTAAACCACATGCTTTTGGAGGCATCTAGGGCTGGGGGAGCCCGTTGTACAAATCAAGATGAATTAGGAGGATGTCAGGATGATCTTTGTACATAATAAGGAGAAAGAAACAGACTGAGGAATATTGGACAAATGAAGAAAGGGAGCAATCAAGGAGAAAAGCTGGTTCTGGGCAGGGATACTTGGCTTGGCTGTCTTCCCTGAAGGCTTGTTCCATTAACGTTTGGATATTCAGCAAAAGCTGTCTTTGCAGGGGTAAAGAGATAAGTAGAAATGTTTAGTTTAAAAGTAGCAGAGCTCCAGGTTTCAAGTGCATTTTGTCTGGCTTCCTCCTCCTCCCTCAATGAAATACTTTGTCTTTTCTGTAGCAAAATATGCGAGTGAGTCTGGGACATGCCTGGGTTCTCCATGCACATATGGTTCTGCTCCCCTCTTCTGATTTCATCCAGATGTCTTTTTTAATTGTTATTATTGTTAAATTGTGCTGCTATTAATAACTTGGAAGTAAGATTGCTCCTCTGAACAGCAACTGGATACAAACCCAGAACTTTGGTCTTCATTTAATGCTGGCTTCTTCCTTCAGCTGTTTACCATCCTGGTACTAAAAGATGAGTTGTCCAAAATAGGACGATATGAACCTTTCCTTTGCACCTCTGAGCTGACACCTGAAGGTTGCTGTTACAGTAGTGGTTACACTGAGTGGTATTTATTGTTATGAAAAAGTCACTAAGAGCCAAACCCTCACAGGTGGGTTGGCTGGCTGGTGGGGCCAGGCATATGAAATCAATGCGATGATCTGGCTGAGCTGACATCAGAGTATTCAGTATTCAGCATCTCACAAAAATGAGCATGGTCGTTAATTACCCGTAGTTTGCAGTATGCACACAGGAATTTGACTTCCCTCAGCATGCAGAGGTCCATTGCCTGGTCCTCGGCAGAGGCAGCACACAGGTTTACATGTTTCTTCCCAAATATCAGTTTCACTGACTGCAAATAGCTGCTGCTGAGTTTATATTGCAAGTTTCAGGGCATGTCTGGAGGGATGCCACCTCTTTGAAAGAGACATTAGCTGTCCACAGAAGTTCTGCTGTAAAGGAATCATGCTGGGTTCATTGCCTTGCCTGGTACCTTTGTCTGAAGTCATGAGGGCTGGGAACCTGTGAATGGCAGTTCAGTTTTGTGGATGAGCCCTCTCCATGTCAGATATGAGATAGGTCTGATGTTTAGCACTGGCTACACTACTGTTTTTCAACTTTGAAGGTATTTTTAGACACTTAAATTGGTGCCCCTACCATAGAGTTCTATGGAACATCTGGAACATCAGTTCTCTTTGACTATAGGTAGGTATGCTCAAGTTTTGGGGCCTATGTGACAATGATTATCTGTTGCCAGTTGACACAGAGAAACCAAACATAAGTCAAGCCTCTAGGAATTGTGTTGTGTGGTGCTGTGAGAAGTGAACTTGATGATCCAGCAAGTCCTTTCCAGGCCTGCATTCCTTTGGTTCTGAAGCTGGAAACATGAAGCAGCATGATTTCTGAGGACCTTGTTAGCTTTGGCTTTAAGTGGTAGCATGTATCTCCTGAGAACCATTCATAACACGAAAAGCTTTTCTTTTTTCTTTATGATAAAACCTAAACACTTTGCTCAACAGTGATTTAATGAGTAGAATATTCCCATTGTCAGGGTCTGATGCTAATAATAGACAGATGGCTGGCAGTTTGAAAATCAGTCAACACAAAGTTTTTGCTATATAAAACCCAAACCATTTTAACTTTAAAAAATTGAACTGCTTATTCCACAGTCAGATTGTAAATGAACTGGCAGTAAATACAATCTACTGACAAGATGTGTTTATACTACAGAAATCTTGAAAACACATATAGCGTAAAATGGTACATCTGATGTTAAGTGAATTATACATATGGAAAAAAGGAGGTGGGGAGAAGGAGCCTGACAGAGGGTAGGAACAAAGCAGTGACGGGAAACAGCAAAACCAACAAAAAGGGAAGACGAAGTGCACTGGCTTGTTTCTAAGAGACAGTTCTGCCAGATGCAGAATTAGGTTATTGTCATACTTGGTGCTCTGTATTGCTCAGAGCAGTACTAAGAACAGAGCCCTTACAGGTGTGTTGGTTGGCTGCTGTGATCAGGTGCACAATCTAACACTGTTAGATGGTCACTGGTGTCCCTACTGTTACTTTGTGGGAACAACTAACTCAATCAGGCTGGTAACAGTAATGTCATAGAGCTCGAGTGTTATGGGGAAACTGAGGGAGAAGTTGCATCTGGAGGTGTTTCTAAATTATGATAGCCACCCTTGGGTTTGGATCATCTATATTCCAGCCCTTTGTCAGGGGTAGTTCTCAGACCTCAGTTCATTACTGTCAATCCTAAACTCCTGATTTCTCTCCACTGTTATCTCTAGCTTTACAGGCTCTGAGATATAAGAGCACAGTGTTTGTGGGGAGCCCAGTGAATCCACTGCTTGGGATTTAGACTAACAGGAATTCCCACAAGAACAGGAAGTTCCCTGGCATTTTCCACTGCTACTTACTGGCTGAAACAAGGCATGAAAAACATGCAGAGTGTGTATTATAGCCCCTCTTCTGAGATGTATCTCACTGTCTAATACTTATGATAAAGAAGTCCCACGTGAGGATAGTTACATTAAACAATTATCTGGACAAGCACTAGAGAAAGAGGCAGCAATTTGAGATCTGTCTTGTTCTTGCATATGAGAAAAGGGCAGGAGATTTTCATTGTCACAGAAAGCTCAAGGTGCAAAGCGTAATACACTAGAACAACTTCAGGGCTGCTCTCGAGGCTAAGAACTATTGTTTGGCCTCCATATTAGGCTGAATCACCACACTGGGGAAGAAAGAGCGGAAAATATCATTGCAAAATGCTGTATGAGAGAGAGCAAGAGGTACTGGACCTGCCTGGATTTATAAAACAAGAAAACAATCTGTGTAACAGCATTGACTTTCTTGCAACCATTCTAAGGGATAATGAAAAACCAGAAGGAAGATTTAGAAAGAAACAAAGCAAGCTATGGAAGAACTGCAAGCAGTCTATTACAGAGTATTTATCCAGTAGAATATTATTTGTCAGCACTTTATGAAGAAAAAATTCCATTTTGGAAATAACAACAATGATTAATCCTTGAGAGAAAAAGGCTTCAAATTTAGCCGGTGAAAAAAAATCAGTGATTCTTTATTTAAGCTAAAATGAAAAGAATATGAGCTCAGTAACATCACTGGAGATCAAGAGCTGCAAAATAGTGACATATACCTACTAAAGATTCAATGTTGAAGTTAACCTGAGTGCCATGAAAGGATGAGATGAATATACTTCAGAAGAGTCACTGAAACTAGCCAGTGTAGCTAGAAGAAAGCATAATTACTTTTTAGCTTACAATGAAAACCTCCAGTTTTACCAGGGAGCTATCATTTTTTCTGCTATAACATAGTAATGCAGATCAAACTGTAAGGTAGGCTCATCTTTGTGGTCCTAAGGCTAGTCCTCTCAGGTTAGCTGGAGAGTCTCTGCAGGCAATTACAAGCTGCCCATTCCTGAAACATCTGGTAGAGTCTACACGTGGTTTGAGCAGATACTAAAGGAAGAGTTTGAAGATTTACTTATTATCTTGATCCATGTAGCTGTTTGCATCTATTCTTTGAGCCACATTTTCTGACCTCTAAATTATTACACCTTTTGTACTTGCAAACATGCAACATGATGTATTAGAAATAAACTACAAAAATAAGTCCAAAGGTAGTGGTCTTGCCACCTTGAATGCAGTCTGTGCAATAATACAGTATATGTGTAAGACTTTCTTGTGCCCATTTGGATTTTGGGAGTGGTAACACCACATTGACTATGGCTGGGAACAGGCTTTTCTAGTTGCTGTACCCTCACACATTTCCAGAATTCAGTCATACAGTTCGGAAGTAGAACATAAATTACAGAAGAGATAGAGAGCAATTGACAGGTATGAGGAAAGGGGAGAAAGGACCTATTGTGCGAGAAGCAGACAGCTCTGCTGACCTGAAAATATATTATTCTATGGAAGCACAAACCAGAGGGTTTGTGGAATTTGCTCTCAATTCACCATGAAAATGCTGGGCTGGGGCAACCATCCATTTGATGTGGGTGGTCCTTAATGCATGTCATAATTTACACTTAAGGCATATATGATCCCTTGAAATTCCCTTCTTAGGAGGATCATAAAACCAGTGTTGCATATGGAGCTCACTGGAGGTTTCTGCAAAGTTCCCCCATTGTCAGACATAAACACATCCTATTATTCTAGCTTAGGTCAGAGTTCAATGACTCCCCAAAGCTTATTTCAGTCCTAAACTGATCCCACTGCAGTCCGGGTGGGCAAAGTAGAAGTGTTTCCAACACAGCTTCTTTGCTCTGGCTGCTCTGCTCAGCAATCGGAAGCAAACCTGACTCCTCAGGCTGCAGGTTAATGTGAAAGGTTCACAGCTTATCGGTGAAATCGCCTTTCCTCGTCCTCAGGCTGTTTTCTGAAGGATTTTGCAAGCATTACTGAAGTTTCCTCTTCTCTGTATAGGAGATCCTGGGATTATCATTAGCCTCATCTTCAAGAACAGCAATCAGAAGTTAAAAGACTTCATGCGGGGAATCCTTGTTAGCACAAGAAATAGATCACAGATGTGCCTTTGCCTGTCTGCTGCTGTGAAGGCAGAGCCCGGCCCTTGCTGCATCCCTGGGCTCACCCCCATTCAGACACAGATGTCAGGGCCCTGCTGCTGTGCTGGGCACTGCCCTGCTCCTGCACAGCCACTGCTGGAGCACTTGTTGGGGGCCAGGGTGAGTATGTCCCCCTCCTCTAGGCACCATCCCTGAGCCTGTTTCCAGCAGGGCAGCAGCAAGCAGTCAGGGTGAAGAGCAATCCACTTGGTCTGAACGTGGCAGTTCCTTAGATTGAGTCTATTTCTTGCTCCCCGTTTCCCAAATGCACTTCCCGGGGCCATTTGTTTCTTGCTTGTTAGCATGGAGGTCACACAGCGATATCTCTGAGAAACACCCTGCTGCCTTTGGGGATGGTGACCACATGGTCAATGCCCAGGGCTCATAGATGGCAAATCAGGAAGCCCTTTCTCTGCTTAAAAGGATGGGAGGGAGCTGTAGAAGGGTTTACACTTGGACCAGAGGTCTGGGCTGCACAAGCTGGGGAAATTATTGGCAAAAGGTTTTCTCTCTACTTCATCTCAGCTGACAGGAGGTAAGGCTATCTCTTTGAACTCCATGGCTCTATGGTAAAAGGGATGGCTCCACAAGAGCAGGTAAGAAACATTTTGGCTATAGCTGCAGTTCAGAGGTTTCAAGAGCCAAATAAAGCAATGAAAGAAAAACAGAGAAAAAATCTGACTGCAAAATATAAACAGAATAAAAAGTGCTTCTTATTAGCATCTCATAATAACTGGATCAGGAGAAAACCAGGATATTTTACCTAAAATTGCAATGTGCATCAGTATTTGTTTCTCCCTTTTAGTCTTCTATCTCTCAGAATCAGTTTGTATCCTTAGATAGACTCAGAAAAAGACCAGAATGGCAATTTATATTGAGAGATTACAGGGCTGGATCTGGCCCTTGGTAGTATTTTATCTCTAATGGAGAGAAAATAGTAGTGACAAAGAATGAACATGCACAGTGTCTTTCCCTCCCATGGCCTTCCCTGGGGAGCTTTCTCTGCTCAACTTGTGACCAGCAGGCTGTTTCCCCTCTCTGAAATATTGCCCATTCCCTTAACCAGAAGTTTCCTGTGCTGACTGAAATATTAAAAAGACCAAACAACATGGGGGAAGTTTATTTATTTGTAGGGCTGCATATTCATGCCTGGCTTAGGCCCCTCCTGCTGAGGAATTTCAGCTATTTTGCTGGAAATCTGGGGTGGGGGAGTTAAGACCCTGGTGAGAATGAGGGCTTGTGGTGATGCTAGTGACAGGAGTCAGGCCCAGCTGGTCAGTGATGTCTCCATAACGTGGACAGGAGTCAGTGGAGAGGAGAAACTGGGTGGGAAGTGGATGGAGCCCACAGGAATCTGCTGCGGCAGGGGGCGAGTGGAGCCAGGCCCATGGCCACCACAGGGGTCACAGAAGCACCACATAAAGAGGCTGCTTTGTGCACCCCTCCCCAGGCACATCCAGGCTCTAGAACCTCCGTTGCACCTGGGGGTCTCCAGAGTTTGTTTTTCCCTTTGAAGATCCCAGACCCAGCCTCCACTGGAAACTCTTTGGGAGCCTCCTTGCAGGGAGGGCTGTGCTGGGGCCTCTGCTCCCCATCACAGGGTCCTCAGCCATGCCCTGAGAGGAGGGGGTGTACGAGGGGAGGGAAAACAAGGCAGCTGCTTGCATCCTGGGGCCAGCATTTTAAACGGAGGCACAGCAGTGAGTAATGCTCAGCCTGGCAGCGGGGCCTCCCTCCGGAAGCCTGGCTGGTGCAGGCTCCTGTGGGGCACCTCCCTGTGCCCTTCCCTTGTGGTGAGGGGCAGCGGCTCCCCAGCCGCGGTGTCTGTGGGGCACAGCAGCCTCCGTGGCTGCCCAGCGCCTGCCGTTAGGAAGTCATCATCGAGATCTTGGGAAGCATCTGTGCTTCCTGCCACTGTGGGTTCTCAGTGTGGCCGTGTTAGCCGACAAAATCGCTGTCCACCACCGGCCTCACCAGGAGCAGGGGCATGGAGTAGGTTTGCAAGGATTGAACATTGATTTGCCAAGCCCTTGGAAGCATGAGATGGTTCAGGCAGCTCTGTCTATCTCTTGTAAGCAGTTGGCACAGCAAGCTGTATCAATCAATTTCAAACAACAGTTCTTCCCCAGGCCCAAAGGAAATACATGTTTAAAGTGTTGCCTTTAAGTAGACAAATTGAAAAAAAAATGGCAGCAGCAGAAAACTGCAGTGTGCATGAAGATTGTGATGACTGGAGCATGAGACCTGGCAAAGATTAACATCTCTCTCAGGCCGAGGGCTGCAAGAGCCCTAATAAACTTACAGCTGCTTTTCTCCTCAAGCTGTAGAGAGACCAGCTTGTCCGGGTTTCAGCACAGAACCAAACTGGGCTGATGGGCTTGCTGTGTCTGGTCCTATGAAATCATGTTCCTACATGGCTACCCACTGAGAAGAGAGTCTCAAAATGCTGCAGACAGTTCACTTGCCTCCTGAGTTTGGGTTCCCCATGTCTGTATGCTGCCAGGACTCAGAAAGCTGAGGATATTGGTTTTGCATGCTCTTCATTAGTACTATTTCAATGTTCTTTTTTTTTTTTTTTTCTTTTTCTGATAGTTTCTACAGAAAATATATTTTTATTAGAAAATACCGTGACGTTTCCAAATTTCTAGTGTTGGATGACATTTGAGTTTGTGCGTGCTTTGCAATTAAAATCTTAAATGGTTCCTAGAAATGAAAACGAAAAAGAAAAACCTAATATTTGAGAGAAGTTGGATGTTTTCAAAAGAAAAATTAGCTGTTGCTTCTGCAAATTGATTTTCTGGCAGATGATTATATTACAACCATTTTTCATTAAAAAATAATCTGCTGACCAGCTGTAGCACATTCATGTTTCAAGAGAAAGAGGAAGACCTCCACGTGCTGCAGTTTGGCTTGGACTGTCAGAAGGTGAGAGGGGAAACAGTAGTCCAGAGGTTTTCCTGAACACTGCAGAGTGTGGTGCAAGCAGAGCATGGAGTGGTAGGCAGATCCTGCTGGGCTGACCATGTCTGTGGCCTGGCACTGAGCACCTTCCTCTGGCATCCTGATACAACACTCCCTACCCTGGAAGGCTGCAGGGACACAAACCCCATAGTCTGCAGATGTAGGACAGTGGTGCCAATCTGTTCGGCCAGGCTGAAGTCAGGATGACCATCCCTCCAGGGGGGCAAATCTCATTAAGAGGTTAAATAACCCTGAGACTTGGAGAGTCCCTAAGCTCTCCAGTGACTCTCTGGAAATACCCATGACCATGCACAGGCTTGAAATTCTGTTACATCTTGCAAACATATGATAGAAGGTGATGTAGAGGTGACTTTTGAGGCACCACAGCACTCAAATTAACACTGGCTGAGTGTGCAGATGGCAGTGGCCCAGCTGTGAGACCTGCTAAGAAATGTCTGACACTCAGGTGATAGCCAGGTACAAAAGGCATCTGCAATTCCCATAGTGTGCTGCCAGAGCTGAGAACTGCACAATGTCCCAGGATCTGGGCTGGAGGCTCATCAGGGCAGGGTCAGGGCCGCAGCAGTGGGGCTGCTTAATTGGCAGCTTTGTTTTATCTGAAGTTCTCACTTTATGTTTGGTTTCTTTTCCTATAGCCCTCTTTCTTTTTCTGTGTGAATTAAAGTGAGCATGTGTAGCTAAAGTTCCCAAGTTAAAGGCTGCTCTCCTGAGCATACCAAAGTTCAGTCGTTGCTTTGTCCAATTTTTCCACACAGGAATTTTCCAGTTGGATTTTAGTCCAAGCATCCTGGTACCTTCAGGTTGTGATAGAGCACCGGAGTTACAGAAGAAAAATACCGACCACCACAGTTTTTCTGATCACTTACAAACCAACAACCAGCTCTACCTCTAAACATTTGTAAACTAACCCGTTTTTGCCCAGAATGTGTTGTAAATAACTGCTGTGTTAACATGCTACTGAAGTCACAAAGCCAGTAAGTGTGCAGCTAGAGAGAGGACGGAAGAGGCCAGTTTGTAAACTTGCTCTTTTTTGCTATCCTTTCTTGGAAGTCTTGTTTCCCTTGTGGTTTTGCACAGAAAAGCGATGGGTATGTGTGGCCCATTCTAACTGTGCAGGGGTTCGGGTAGGTCCTGCCCTGGTGAATGTCTGCTAAACCTTGGCAAGCAGCAGGCATGATTGTTGGGGTTCAGGGAGCTGCACTTAGGGCTTGCAACTAACAGCAAACTATGCCAAGGCTCTAGCCCCCTGTTCTCATCCAGCTGCTGTTTGCAGTGTGTGCAAAGGGGCTGGCATTGAGAGAGCACTGCCTGTTGACAGCCTAGGACAGAACATACCAAGGAATTCCAGTGTTGCAAGTGAGGGGTACAGTGGTAATGGTACCAACATAATACCAAGCAGTCATGCTGCTGGGTTGCATTTTGCAAATGGGAAAATTTTCCACCTCTTCTTTGTGACCTACTTATCAGGCTGGTGAATCTGTCGAGGAAGAGAAATACTGAAATATGAGTGTGATAAAAGATGGGAAACCATGCTGATGTTATTCCCCACAATTACTTACTTGCTCTCCACAAATATTCCTGCAAATAAAACTCAGACCACAAAAATGCTCGTAGAAAGCTCAGACCTTCCTATCAGCACTCCAGGAGTTTGTATCATGGCCAGTTATCTTCTGTGCTGTTTGCTTTGTTGGGAGCAAGTGTGCACAATTAAGCGGAGTTGAATCCAGCAATGTCACGGTAGGAATTGGTTTGCTTCCCGTGTACCATTATGCTCCAGCAATCTTCTCAGTGTTGTTGGTGGAGTGTGCTCAGCAAATATATGCCCTCTGGCTCTATGCAGCAGTGGAGTGTTGGCATTGGACTACCAGCATGAAATCAGGTGTTGACCTGTAGCCCACCTCCCACTACGGAGGCACTCTGCCAGCAATCCTTACTGGGTTACATGAGCTGTGGGCTTGGTGCCAGAAGTTTGCTGTCATGGAGCTGGGAGGTGCTCAGCAGATTTCCCAGGAAGGAACAAAAAGCCTTATGTCCTATCCAAACTTCATTTAGGAGGGGGTTAGCTCCTAATCTGGGTTGTTGTCAGGGTTAGCCAGCACTTCTTTCTCCTTCACTCTCATTGTGTATCATGTGAGCTGCCAGGCAGCACCAGAGTTGGCTACCTGCTCCAGTTTGCTAGCACTTGGTGCACTTCAAATCTGGCCAAACTTGTAAGATGATGGTTTTGCCAGTCAATTGGGATATCTGAAACTCACTTGTGGTCTCTCTGCCCTGTACCATCATGTGTGGGAGGAAATAACACTTCATTCTAGGAGGTGACAGGGTCCCAGAGGACTCCAGTTTCACTTGTGTGAGGCAGTGGCTTTTTCTTCCTATATCTGTACAGCATCAAGCACAGAAAGGGGCCTGGCCTGAGGCTGGTGTACCTATGTGGCATCATAGTAGTGGTAAACACAGGAGCATGTGATATTTGTCAGGGAAAAGCATAATAATCTACTCTGATTTTTTTGTATTTGGCTATATACATTGCTGGAAATTTTGCAAAAACCTAGCCAAAGGAATTGTATAAACTGCCTTAAATGTAAACCAGATACTGTCAATTTAGGGAATTTGTAGTGGTGGTGTAAACTGAGCCAAAAATGCTGAGCTGTGAGTCCAGGAGACAGCCAAAATACAGCCAAAAGTCTTTTCTCTGTGTTTAATTTAGTACAAGTGTGACTGGATAGCAAACTGTGATCCTGGTCACGCTCTGAGTAGGGAAACCTTAGGAGAAAGTGACTGGGGATTTTTGGTGAGAAATCACAGATTTTCAATCAATTTTTATGAGGTAACAAAAGTGGGTGAGCTGGTACCTGGAAAACCTGCCCTAAGGGTTCCTCTGTTATGTTTATCTAAGGATATGTCCATGAAGTGGTACGCAAATAGAGGGGAGTTCAATCTACCCATGCCCAAGCAGTCTGGAAACCATGGGAACAGAAACTGGATGACCTTATGCCTCAGCTGATAAAACCTTCAGTTTGGTACCTGTAAAGCCCTGAGGACTGAAGCTGCAGAGATGTGTCATGTAAAGGGCCATTCTGCCTCCCTTGAATTTTATATTTGTATTTAAACACCTGTGGATGGCTATGGTCAGAAACTGGGGGCGAGTAGCCTTTGGGCATCTGCCTTTTTTTCCTGGTTGGCTGAGCACATGTGCCTGTGTGGGGATTAAGCCTTATGCAAAAAGACCTTGCAGATGTGGTTCAAGCAAAGCTTTAAAGGTGACCAGTTCCAGAGTTCCAGCATTACATGAATTGCCAAGGGAGGGAGCTGCATGCTGGAACACTTCTCTTGGAGGTGTGGTCCAAGCAGATCCAGAGGACTGGAAGCCAGACAATTCAGCTTGGAAATAGGGTGCAGATTTTTTTACAGTGAAGAGAATTAACTACTGAAATAATTTACTAGAGGCTGTACTGGGTTCTTTATCACAAGTACTTTATATCAAGACCAGGTGTCTCTAAAATATGTCTTTTCTCAGCAGAAGGACGGGCTCACCCCACCACAGGGGAGGATGTTCTCCAGCCAGTGTGATGCCAAATACCAGCTTGCTTGACTAACATTTCCTTCTGGATTCAAAAACCTATGGATCTTGTGGACAGAAAGAACTGTGTACTCTGTAACAGGGAATGTCTCTTGCATTTGGGAAACTCTGTCAGATTTATTGAGTTGCCTCTTGCAGGTTATGGTAAAAGAAGGTGTCCTGCATGTGAAAGACCAGAGGCTGGATAGTGGCTTGGCAGGACTGCTGAATACTGGGGACCTGGATGTTTACAGTCTAAAGGAAGAGCTGAGACATACTGATGTACCCCATCTGCCTGCTGCTCCAACAGTGGATGGGATTGAGAGAGCTGCTGGATTTTATGGTTGGATTCCTGTACTGGAATTTGTGCCAGGAACTGCCATGTTGCTGTAAGGCGATGGAGTAAGGAAACATAGCTCCTTCTTACCTGCAGGTCAAGTCTGCAATAAGTATGTGTGAGAGTGAGGGTGGGGGAAAGACAAGGGAAAAGGGAACACAGCTCAGTGATGCACTGATAGCAGGATTGAGTTTAGATGTAAGGTTTCACTCTTATCAGTAGCAACTGAAGCCAGCTTGGGAGGTAGACATCCAGAGATTGCATGTGTAGCTGGGTTCCTCTTACACTGGGCAACAGCTTCACTTCTGCAGGAACTTTAATAAAGTCAGGCTCAGTAACTGAAGCTGTTCTGGAGAGAAAATAAAGAAAAACAAGGAAGAAAAAAGAGATCCTTCCCCACCAGAAACTGGCTTTTTACAGCAATCTCATATGAGCTACAAAATCCATATAGTCAGCAGTCCTGGTTCCGGCTGCTCTGAGGCCTGGAGAGGTGACACTGTGCAAACTGAGCTGCAAACGAGGTGAGAGCTGTGGGGCACACGTCCTGCACTTGCCAGGCACTGGCAATCCCTTTGCAGAGCACGCTGAGCACTCAGCAGGGTAGCCATGGTGCTCTTGTTATGTTCCTACAAATTGTGCATCTCTTTCAAAGCTGATTGTTTATCCCTTGGCTGACTGAGGACATACACATAATCCATGACAAATAATTTTGATTCAGCGAGCAATCTCTCACTTAACTACCTCTCCCAATCACAGCCATGACATTGGCAGGCTTTGCTGACAGATAATGCTCCATTTGGCAGATAAATTCCTGACATTTACAGCTTCTGCTTCAGTTCCAGTAGAAACAGCCTGCATGGCAACACAATCCGACCCCACTGGGTTCCTGGCTCAGCTCATTATCATTAGCTGTTTTAAAGGCAGCCTCTAAACATCTCTGTGCTTCCCCTCTCAGCACCTCACAGTGTGAATGCTGTAACTGGTTTGCAGATGAGGAAAAGAAGTCACAAGAAAATACAGGCTGGTTCTAGCGTGATTCTTCACAGTCATCACTCATATTGAGTAGGTGTCTGCGAGCTCTGTCTGAAGAAGGGGTTATGTGTGAACACTCCTGTCATCCCCATGAATTCCAACACACTAGACCTATGCATTAAGTGAAAGAAAAATTTTACCACCTTGCTTGAGCTGCCTCAGGGCCAGTGGGCAGAGTACTGCTGGACATCTGCAAATCACAAACTGGAAATGCTGTGGTTCCCCTCTCCCAGTGGGCAGTGAATGTGCACTGGTAGTTAATGTCCCTTCCACACTCCAGCCCCTCTCCACTCCTCCCAGGGATCCATTGCTAGGCTCAGACACACAGCTCCTGGTGTGAGCAATTCATGGGTGCCCACGGGCTGGCCCCACTCTGCCTTCAGTCTACTGCCTCAGGAATGGTCAAGAAACACTAGCTCTGACATTAATGTTTCTGACTTACTAGCTTAATTGCATTCCCTGGCTCTGGATCACTCTTAAGCCTTAGAGAACAGGATCAGATTTCCCAAGATGCCGAAGTGCCTACAAATGTAGGTGGGCTCCTATTGGGATCTTCAAGTATTCCAAACTGGCAAGCCAATTACCCCACAAAATCTGCTTACTTTTTCTGACTCGGTAGGAGGGGGT
Organism: Oxylabes madagascariensis; assembly: GCA_013400675.1. Lineage (NCBI taxonomy): Eukaryota > Metazoa > Chordata > Aves > Passeriformes > Timaliidae > Oxylabes > Oxylabes madagascariensis. The sequence continues at coordinate 16,789 of VYZR01073409.1, read as the reverse complement.
CAGTCTCAAAGGAACCAGACAGCTCAACATTTGCATGAAATGATGAGCAGCTGATGGTCTGTCCTGTTCTCTAACGCACCTGTGTACCTTACAGCCATGGCTTTTGCAGTGTAGCATACTTGCTTTTAGATGCCTTTATTCAGCACCTTGGTCTGATCAGCGCCTGATGTTGAAATCATGAGTTCAAAGAAAGATGTGCACCCAAAGACACCTTTGGGCTGTGACTCCAGACCCTGAGCCTTCCAGAGCAGACTCCTTTAGCCTCCATTGTTTTTCTTGCCTTTTGTGCCATTAAAATGCTTCACTTTTAAAACCAGATTAAATAAGCAATCCTTGTATTTTCTGATGGCTGTTTTTGAGCTTTTCTGAAAAGCACAGAAGAGGCCACCAGAAGCAGCTTTTTTCTCTGTTTTTGCATCACATTTGAGCCTTGCCCATGATCACCTGACAGATCAGAGTAGAACTTCTCCTGCTGCAGAAATTCTTTCTCTTCTTTGCTCCTCATGTCTTTCCTGGCTGAAGTGCTCCTTTGCAAGGCAGGACACCAGGAGTGCCCATGTGGAAATGACAAGGATTGGGAAGTCCCAGATTCCTTGCCTGCCTTTTCTTCTTGCACCAGCTAATGCCCAGAAATATTGCTGACAACAAAGAGAAATTTTCTCCGTTCAAAACTGAAACTCTTTTGAATCAAAAAGCATTCATGTAGCTAGAAATCATTCAAATAATTAAAAAAAAACTTCTACAGATTTATATTTTTTCAATTAAAAATTGTCACCTGAATGGAGACCTTCACCAGAAGGGAAACTTTCATCTCTACTGAAAGCATTTTCCACTTCAGTGTCTGGTGAGGTCTGACTCTGCCCTGGTATTAGGAGGTGTTTTTGGATTTGCTTAGGAATCTTCAGTGGAGATGTTTATGTGCCTTGTGTCCAAATGTACTCTTGGTGGTCAGGTGCCAACATTGTGCCATAGGACAGGGATGCCTTCCGGGCTGTCCCCAGGCTGAGCTCTGGCCCCTAACACACCAGTCTGGTGAGCCTTTTTTTTCCTCGTCCCAAGGCTTTGGTATTTGCATATTGGTGTTTTTATTGTTCCTGGGATATTTCCAGCCCCCTACATGTTGTCTGGCAGAACAGTCCCTGCAAATTCCTGCATTTATAGTTTCTCCTCTATTTTCACCCTTTGAGTGCAGAAAGGCTTTCTACAGAGGAAATAAAACCTATGTGCCCTGAAAGCTGCAAAGTCACAGACTAACCAGAGAACAGTGAAGCATATGGATATCCCTGCATAGTGTTTTGTTCTGCAAATAGGCCAAAATCAACGGACATGAGAATATTTCTTTTATATGGCTTGTCTCAAGAGCAGGACCAAAAACATTTTTACATGGCAGATGGGTTATAGTGCTCTCATTTTGTTTACATGGCCGTGACCCATCCTACTTTTCATAGCTGCCATCTGTTGGTCAAATTTATTCCAGTGCAATCAACCAGGTCATGGTTTTGGTTTATTTCTTGTTTTGTTGTTGTTTCTTTATATGTTTTAATTTGTTTTGTTGTGGTTTTCATTATTATTGTCTCTGGGAATTTAATTCTGAGCTTTTGGGTCAGTGAGTAGAAAAATGTTTTCTCCTATCTTGTAATGGCTGCTTGAAAGAGCTTACTGATCGTAGAAAATATTCTCTCTTTCTGCTTGCTTGCAAGTTTTTCAAAAAAATAAAGCAACCAAAACCAAACCTTTGAACAGGTGAGCACTCAGTCAAAGTAGTGGAATGATGGATTTGAAGTCTTCTCACAATGCTTTGTCCAGGTCAACAGAGGACAGTAATTAAAAGATCTGTATCAACATGGCTCAGGTTTCAAGCAAATTAAGAATTCTTCAGGCTGAAGAATGCCAAGAGCCTCTTTCTCTTGAAAAAGGGAAAGGTCACATATTGTTCCCTAAACTAAAGCCTCTCTCACGAATTCCACTACTCTATGATCACACTCACTCCATTCTTACTAAGTAATGATTTGCTTTGTTTGTTTTTATCAGCAATCTGCCTTGTAATTATGTTTTCATAGAATCCTTAAGGATGGAAAATACCTTTAAGATCATTGAGTGGGGTGGGCACAGTTTGTTAACAGGAGGTTCTTTGGGAAGAGGGCACCAAGATTATTCAAATGCCCAGAGTAACTCTGTGGACTTCTGCAGACGAGCATATACTGTGAAAAGAAGAGTTGAAGCTTCTATGGTGGTAAAAAATTTAGGAGTGATTCTACTGCAGGCATCAGAGTCTGATTCAGACACAGGCAAGAAGCAGATCATGCCCTCTCTTTTCTCAATATGGGCAGCAAGAATGTGCTTTCTGTCCCATGTGGCATAGAAGAACAGGATAGAGAGAATTGGTCTTTGTTTTGAAAGCACTGGAAATCAGAGACTTTCAAAGCATTTGCAGGGAAAAGCTATAATTTCAGAAGATTGTAGTAGAGATTTTGGTTAATTTAGCTATTCAATTACCTACAGAAAATGGAATTTACCATTTAGGATAAAGGTTGAAAGAGAAAGAAAAATACCCTTCTTAAAAGAAGCTGAAGATGTTGGTGGATGTTGGTTTCAGACTGATATTATTTTTAACTTCTACTGAGAAATTTGGACTGTATCTGTGTATTTTTACAAAGTCCTTAGGGATCTGTTGCAAATTTCTTGTGCTTTTGGGGAGGGAGTGTGGTTACTTTCTTTTTAACTAGAAACTGGTCATATACTGCTTATTAGTTTTTAGGTGCATTTATATTTCTATCAAACAAAGTTCTGTTAATTACTATAATAAGGCCTGTGTTTATTTTGCCAGAAAACCCTGTTCTTCTTATAAAAAAAATCTCAGAGGAAAAATATCTGCTTTAAAAAAAAAACCAGCCAAACCTGCTTGCTTAAAAGTGTTCAACCTTTTTCAAACTTTTGAAGAGCAGACTGGGAAAAAGTAATTGAACTTTAAACAATATGACCAACTGAGAATAAAGGTAACAACTTCTTAGACTGGCTACACATGTAGGGGGTGGTGGTGGCGGTGCTTTTCCAACATAAGTACAAATTACTTCTGAGGTTTCCTATCATTATCATCTTTGTTAAGGTTGACCAGCTCTTTGATAGGAA
>VYZR01073409.1:0-13559 GCA_013400675.1 Oxylabes madagascariensis | reverse complement strand
TAAAGACCAGTGGAGAGCTCACACTAAGGAAACCGAGGTTAGGTTAAACAGGGCTCTGTCTCACATTTCATGTAGCTCCCCTGTCTGTAGCTTGGCAGAGGTGGGCACCAGATGAAAGGAGAGGAGGCAAAATGGTGAAAGGGGTGATGACAGACAGACAACACCCATACATTCCTCTTCAGATGCATTTTCGCATCTGTTTGGAATTTCAGGGGTTGTTTTCCTATGAGCATTACTCAGGGACATCCAAGCAAGGTGAGATCCTACACATGAAAGGCCAGAAAGAAGAGTTTATCAGAAAGGTACATTGGACATGTGTTGTAAAGTGTGGCTGTATAAATTAAAAAGCTAAATGAGCCTCCAAAGAAATATGAACTATCCAGACTCTATATCAAAATCAGCAGTATTGCTGCTGGATACCACCAGACTTTAAAAATTCCTTGGATTCTTTGACAGGTGAGATCTAGGGGGATTTTACCAAGAAGCCTGGAGTTCTCTGAAGGATTTTAGTTCAGTCAGTTGATGACTAACATAAACTTTGGGCTCAGAAAATAACAGGAATTAAGGTGATCAGGGATTTACAGTCTGCATTCCTAAACTCTAGAGGGCAAGGTATTAGGTGGAGGCTAGAACCATTTATTTTAGTTATATTAAATGGAAACTCTAGACACTGTCATTCTGCCTGTTCCTGCTGCTAACACCACCTGGCAGAAAGGTTACAAATATTATTATCTGCAGTCCACTTTTCTTTTAAAAATCCTTCAGCCTTCCAATCAGAAATAGGCACAATGCCATGGGCTGCAGGAGACGGGCTCCGATGAGGAAAGCCAATCAGATACGGAAAGTGGTTGCAAACATTTTTCATCTGGTTATCTGGGTAATCCTTGGAAATGCCAAAAGGATCCAGATGAAAACACTCTGCTGAAAGGGATGACAAGGAGTGTTTTTCACAAAGATACAGAGCGGCTGTATTCATGGATCTATTGTTCAGGTAAATGCTGGCTTACCCCCTCCTCCAGCCCAGCCAGCAGCTAACCAAGACCATGAGAAGGACCATGCCTGGGCAGTGGGCACTAGGGCTCCATGGCTCTTCCAACAGGTCTGTGATCTTCTCCAGGGCACTGCACACTCCCCAAGCTCTGTTCCTCGCTCTGTTCCCTTGTGCTATAGTTTGGGCAGTTGGTTGTTGTGTGGGGTTTTCCCAGGTACATGGCAGTTCTAGCCAGTGGGAATGGCAAGAGATCAGCAGGGCTGCATCTGGGATTGTACAAAGTAGGTGAGAGCTTAAGGAGCAAAGTGCTTCTCTCAGACATTTCCTGGGGCCTCAGAGCCCCAGCAGTGTTCCTTACAGTTCTGTCTCAGGACTGACTCTGCTGCATCTGAAAAATCTGCCACCCCCAAAATTACAGATGAAAGAGGAATACAGGGTTCTTTCCCTTTATTACTGAAAAGCCTTGAGACGGTTCCAATGTTCAGTATCTTGGGAGAAAAAATCCTTGCAGGTGCATGATTCTCTTCATTTACAGTACTATGGAATGAAAATGTTGTTCCAGGAGGCTCTCTCTCCCTTTTGGAGGTAGGAGATGTCTATGCCTACTTGGAATGGCAGCTCATGCCCCATGTGTCTGTGAGAGGATCACTGTAACGTTTCCTGTTGCTCTGTCTGCATGATGTCTATCCAAACTCTTGACCTCCACCCCACTTGGTAAACCAGGGAGGCCAAGATTTTCTCCCTGGTTCTTCCTGTAAGGATGACACTCACAACATCTCTTTTAGCATGTTAAAGCACCACACCCACCAGGAACAATAAATTAATCTTAAAAATAAACAGCTGGCCATAAAAGTGTCCAGAAAAACCCTGGCCTCTGCTCTTCTGATAGCCTAGGGGTCCCAGTGCAAATCACCCTTGCTACCTACCCCCAGTGAATATTCCCTGCTTGTCAGGGCAGCTAATTGTTTTGGAGTGGATGCAATACATCTCCTGCCAGGAGAGGCTTGTGAGGGACATGATGCTGTAAATGATCCTCTGTTTATCTAATCTCTTCTCTTGCTGCTATCATTGTACATATACACAGACTGCCTTTACAGCCTCCCTCCAGCCACTGCTCTGGTTACAAGCTTAAACTAGTCCTTGGCCATTTTAGAGCTACAGGCTTATTTAAGGAAATTAATGCAATTGCAGTAGGCTGTTGTGGTCTCCCAGCAGGTAAAGTGTTGTGCTGTCCCTACTCAGCCTGCTTTTTGGGGTGATGATCTTTGCAGAAATTTCTCTTGATTGGACAGCTGCTCAGCTGGGACACAGGTCTGCTGTTCTTTGTTCATTTCACATACACAGAGACAACCCTAGTTTAATCCAACATACAGAAATAAGCCGTAAAATCAGATTAACATATCCAATCCAGAGGAATGTACAAGGAATATGTCGCCCAGGAGCTGGCTCCTGATATCTGTTGATGAGATGGCAGTGCAACTCAGAAGACATTCTGGCAAAGTTGAGGAAGATGGGACATGAACACACCACCCAACACCCAATGAACATTCCTAAAGCAAGGGCGTAAGCCACAAGTGTGGCTTAGTGTGTAGGCCAGCACTAGAACTGACCTTTTCTCTGTGTTGCCAGAGAGAAATGTGAGACCAAAGAAGGTTTTTGTGACAGCTTATAATCTCCCTATCACTTCTGCAGTGAGTGGGCAGGCGATTAAGATTTAATTGAAAAATTGGAGGGAATGGGGGAAAAATCAGAAAAAATAAACATTCAAGTCAGCAAGTCACATTAGTGACAGCAGCTAATGTTTCTGACATGAGCTTTAAATCATCAAGCCTTCCTCCAAAGCAAACATATTATGCATTGTTCATAATGCTCTTTATTGGAAATATTTAGCCATCCAAATACTAAAAGTACATTCAATTATTTGCTCAGAACCTGGATCAATATCAGTATTAATAGTTCATTTTAGGGAAGATATATTTAGTTTTCACTTCAGAGATCACCTGCACAAAACAGTTTGAGATTTTAAACTGGGCATCTTAGTTTCCTGAAGCCGATCTCTGAAAACAAGGAGCTGGCTGAAGGCATCAAGGTTTGTGATGGTGGGGGAAAATGCATCAGGACATTCCTGGCAAAGAAAGCGCTGCTTCAGCACAGAGGAACTGTCTGAAGGCACCTGCTGGAGTGATGGGATTTTCTCTCCCATGGTGTACAAGTGGTGCAATGGGCTGCAGCCTCTGCTTTAGGCCATGGGCTGCAGTTACGTGCTTGTATCCCAGGCTGTGGCTGCGTCCTTTGCTTCTCCAAGCTCCTCATTGCACTGCCCCATGTGTAACCCCAGGAACACTGCCCACAGCTTCCTGAGTGCTGGGCAACTCTCAATGGCCTTGATCCACCACCTGGATAAGGCTCCCCATCTACTGCAGACAGGCATCACCTGGGAGGGATTGTGAAAAAACACAGAGATGTACAAGAGGGGCAAGGGTCTCTTTAAAGCATTAGCGAGAATTGCTGGCACTGGTGGCAATAGGAAATTACATTTTCAAGGTAGAAGAAAAATTATACATGCAGGCATTCCAGTCCTCAGGAGAAGGGAAGCAATTAACGAGTCCATGTTGAAATATATCTACTGCCTGTGAAGACACATTTGAAGAAAATCCAAACACAGCCACCAAGCCGCTCAGATTTTTTCTTTCCAGGAACCAGCCCAAATCCAGCTCACGTTGGAGATTGTTCACAGTTTGAGAGCAGCCTGTGTGAGATCCCAGCCCCTGGCCCACCACCAGGTGTTGGGAGCAGGAAGCACCCACCCATTGTCCGTGCACTCATGGCCTCAGACCCCTGAGAAGAGTGCACTGTGGAGAGAGCTCACCCCTCTGCATGGTTCGTGTATGATGAGGGTGGTAAGGGCAATGGCTAGGGACTGAGGAAATACTGAGCTTGTAACAGGCTGTAGCCTCCTGATAATCAGTAAGCTTACCATGTTTTTCAGGGTTTTTTTGTTAGGTGCCTCTTACAATACGAAATTACCAAGGATTTAACAGGAAGGGTGTTTTTGCACTGAAAATACACATGAGAAAGCCTTATCTTTTAACCTTTGCACTACAAACTAGTTTTTAGTTCCAAATGGTCTTTTTCCACTCACTTATTTAGGAAATATGGTGATTTTTCCCATGATCCTGGATGAGGGAACAGGAATAAGAATTGTATTTCTATATTCACAAAGTATAGAATATGACAAATGTAATTTCAAGCCATTTCACCCTTTGCTTTGAATCTTTTCACACATCCTTCTGGGTGCCCCACATACAGATGGGGTTTGCAAACTGCTGCTGGGGCTTCTTATCCCAGGCAATACCATTGGATTAGGAGATGTATTTGCCATCTCAGCAGTTGTAAAGAGGGCAGAGACCATCCTGGGCAGAGAATGGCTTGTGATTCTCTGCTGATAAATAAACATCTCTGTTTCCCTTTTGCAGTATGCAACTTGATGGTAAAGTTTCAAAGAAAAATTGAGCTGACATCAAAAAAAAGACTCTCCAAGGCAAATAAAGAGAGATTTATTTTCTTATTCAGGATTCTCAAAGGCTCCTTCTCTGTGCCCGTTCTGTACACAATTGTTTTCAGCATTCAGGAATGCTTTCATTTAATGTCTAAAATAGCTTATTGTATCTCCTGGTATCTTTCTTTAAGTGCAAAATAAATATCCTTTCCTTAACAGGTCTGAAGATATGGGGTTTGGGGCAGCGTGTAAATAATCGATCGAAATATAATTTTTTTACTCATTGTACTTTTACACACTGTTTTTCATCAAGCTATTCTTCGTATCTGACTCTCCCCATAGAAGTTTGGTCAGTATAATTCTGTAAAGATGTAATTTTGTGTTAGTTATGTCAACTCAGCTTTGACATCAAGAATGTGATGTCTTTTATATTGGTACAACTTATTTCCCTTGCTATGGGGGAGCACAAAGGGCAGGATGTGCTCTCTTGCACTGGTATCGGAGTAGCTGCAGTGGGCAGGGCTGTACTCATGCAAGTCTGCTGGGATGATTATGGAAGCAGGTAGAGAAATCCTGAGTGTGATCTACTGAGGGATTATCTCACAGCTGCTTCACCAGGTCCACACTGCTCTTGGGAACAAGATATTGGGCAAGAAGGATACAGGGCAGGCCTACTCTTGATTGAAACTTTAGACCTTCTTTGAAGCCTGTGTTTTATTTCTGAGGAAAAAGAACAAACCATTCCCAACCCTCTGGCATAAGCAGCTGCAAATACATAGGCAGCATTATTGAACAAGGCAGAGTGCATGAGGCTCTTGATGCTGCTGATTTTTGAAATTTTGTTCAAAGCTAAATTTAAAAAGTGCCTCAACAGTGATGCTGGTGCTTGGTTGTGTTAAGCTGCAGACACTGGCAGGCAGGGATGCCTGTGTGTGAGATGAATTCCTGCACAGTGATAATTGGTTATGGGGATTTCCTGCATGGCTGTGTGAATCGAGGCTGTCTGTCAGCAGCTTTCTGTGGTGACAGATCGATGCTGAAAAGACAGATGGAGGGAATCTGAAGTGAGAGACCTTCCCAGCTGCAGGGGAGGCCAAGCTGGACAGATTTACAGTCTGCTTCATTCTCTTTAGGAGTGATGCTTTCCTGAAATGCTTTTCTCTGTACATGTGATATTTTGGCATTAGACTGTTCCCCAGGTGCTTCTGGGAAAGAGAACTGCAGGGTCTCAGCTCAGGTACATCCTGGGCAGCTGTATCTCACAACTTGCCTGAAGGTGGAAGGATGTTTTACCCCAGGTCTAACTTTTGAAGCCTGAGGAGAAGACAAATCAGGAAGATGCAAAGGGAGCTCACCCAATATCTGCAGCCAGACAAAGATTGAAGCTATAGCTTAAAAATATCTGCATTGTGCTCTGACAAAATATTTACTGTATTCCCCTTGACTTAATGTAGCTTTTGGTGTTTCTCTGTGTTACCCTACATAACTAATTTATTGCAATTTGAGTACACCATTGCTGGTTCTGGACTCAAACAAATGGTTTTAGTGGTGATTTATGTTTAAGAAATAGGAGCTGCCTAGTACTGGAGAGCTATCCTACAACAACAAACCAGCCCAGGCAGTGCAGTCCTCATAATAATGCTGTTTTGTGGCAGTATAGATTAGATGTTCAGCCTTTCTAAGATTTCTATGCTTTCTTTGTGGCACTGGAATTGCTGAAGATGAGGTGATTTAAGGCTACAAGCAAGGCAGGGATGCTGGAGAAAAGCACTATCTTTTATTAGTCTTCACTAACTGAAGGCGTGTCTAGTTTCTCCAGCTATGTTATTTAGTCTAATAAAAGATATTGCCTCCCCTTCCAAGCCTTTGTTGTGGACTTTTTAAAATGAGGCTTACATTTAAAGAAGCTGAAAAATTAAAGAGGTTGCAGTGGAAAGCTACACACTCTGAAAAATTATCTGAGAGGTTTTGGTTGCTTTGCACTACAGGAATTGGAGAGCTCAGGCTACTTATCACATTAAGATAGATGGTGGAACTTTGCTAGTAGGTGCTTTGTGGGAAGAACCCAATTGTGAAGGGTTTTTACTCCCGTGAAGTTGCAGCAAGAACCACTCCTGGAGACAATATGTGAACTAGAAATAATTACATTTTTTATGGTACATGGATTTCTATGAGCTTTTCTCTACATTCAGCTTGCAGGCTCAATATGACAAACTGACAGTATAGGACCTGTACGTCACATTGATGGATCCTTTCCCCTCCTATAAAGAAAAAGTTTACAAATTAGTTAAAAGAGCATGGGATTAGCTCCAAGGAGTCTGAGGTTCTGCAGTGTCTCTGAGGCTAAGGAGGACACAGATTCCTGACTCTGTGTTTGCCATCCTCCTCCAGCGGTAATGAAATACTATACAGCCAGACGCATACTATAAATAATGAATGACCAAAAGAACAAGTTGGAGACCACTAAACATTAGAGGGATTTAATGGCTGGCCTAGGATTTAAGAGACGTGCATCAAAAGATCTGCTCTGTCCAAGGAAGTTTTAGCTCTTCCCTCACATTTATCTGTGAAGATAAATACTTTAAGGCTTGTAGGAAGCTCGTGCGCTGCAAAGTGAAAGCCAGATGCTTAAGAACTAATCAAAGGCTGTGGACATACAATAAACAGGTTGGTGGCTGATTGGGAAAGACTTTTTAGAGGATCCAAAACCTTCCTGCCGCAAAAAGGAGACTGAACATTTGTCTTACTGACCGTTCAAAGAAAAATTGTCCAAGCAGCTCTGGCATAACCACCCAGTGATATTCTGCCCTGCCATCTATTTCTTCTTGTGTGGCAGCATTTACTCAGGCAGCAGCACCAGCCTGGTGAGAGCATGGAAATCATAGGGAGAAGCAGCACCACACTGGTTGGGAATTGAAGAGCATCAGCCCATAGCCTTGCATCCAGTTAGAAAAGCCCCAGGTAAAACCAATTCGAAGTGAAGCAAGAACAAGAGCGTACACTTGCAAGTTTTTTTTCTCTTCTGATTTTACCCTGCCTTTTGGTTTCACTCATCCCCAGGATAATTTTGTCGTAAAAATAATCAAGGTCCTTTGGACCACACACATTAGCAGCCTTGTCAGGACAGAGCAGTCTGACACCCACAAATGCTGAAGCAAGTAAGTTGTACCAAATGGTCAGTGGCATACTTAGGAACCCCTTTCCATCTGAATGTGAAGTTGGAAAAATTAAGTTGCCTGATGCCCTTGACTTGCTGAGGACCAGTAGCGCAATGGATAACGTGTCTGACTACAAGGGTGTAGGCAGGGCTCTCTGCCCTGGGTAACCTTTTATCCACATTGGGAATGTGAGATGAAGTTCCTGCTACTTGGAAGACTTGTCTGGATGGGATGGCTGGCAAGAGATCTCATCCAGGGAAGGAGAGGTCTGGAGGCCTTGGTTTGTATGTTTTAGAGAACACAGGCACCAAGCAGGAGGGCTGGGGTTACTGATGGGAGCTGCTCTCAGTCCAGTCAGCAGCACGCAGTCCCCAGCCCCAGAGCAGCCTGTGCTGGTGGCTGCAGCTCAGCTTAGGGCTCTGCCTGGCTGTTATTCCCAGCCTATTCAGGCAAGGTCTGACCCACAACCTTCTGAAATCAGCAGGGATTCCCAGCTGAGTGGTGAGATGCAGCTCGGGGTCCTGCTCACAGGTGCTGCCTCTGGTAAGGCTCCGGCACGGTCGAAGGGCGCTCAGACGTACCGAAGCTCATAAAACAGGCCACAAAAACTGACTCCCCACTGGCCCTCTCCTGCCAAGGGGCCTCTGCCCCTCTGCCGCTGGGCTTCTGTTGAGGGGTGTCAGGTGCCTGCTAATTACAGCAGGAATTTAATTGCCCTTCTGCACAGGACTGGCCGTGCAGGCTGTGTGGCGGCTGGGGGGTCTCCATGCCCCGCTCAGCCCACACACGGTGAAAAGGGGCCCTTCCCCTGCCCTCGGCACAGGGGACACTGCAGGGAGGGGCTGTCCCAGACCTACAGCCCCAAGCACATCCACGTGCCCTTCTAGTCTGCTTCTTCTCCATCCAGAGATCCTTGGATGGGGTGACCCTTCCTGCTGGGACCTGCCCCCTCTGTTCAACCTGGGGGCTTGTGAGGGCTTCCTGGCAAGGTATGTGCTTCTGCAGGGGGCTTGGGTTTGTGCAGTGGCTGTTCTGTGAGCTGTGTGGGGATGGCAGGAGGCAGGATCCTGGTGTCCCTAAGTGGTGAGCGGCTGGTGAGCCCCTACAGACGGGCTGGGTCCTTTGCTTTGCCAAGTGATGGGTTTGCTCTGATCCAAATGGTCTGCTTGGTCTGTGTGTTTGGGGCATGGAGCAAGGTAGGAAGGAGCTGCTTGTGGAGCATACACAGGAGTGCAGATATTGCCTTGGATACTCTGTTTACAGGCACATGATCCTTTGTAATGCACCAGTCCAAACCCATCTGTATTGTCAGTGTTTCTCCCACACTGACGCCCAGCACCGTGCTCTGTCTTGTATGCCTCCCTGTGACAGTTTCCAGAATTCCAACACCTCCTCTCTTCTCTGTTCTGTAAATAACATACATGTAGTCCCTCTCCTCTTACCTATGTATCTGTATGTAGGCTATGTACCTCCTCTCAGAAAAATGAGTCTGTTCCTCATTTTGTGCAAAAGATAGCAAGTATTTTCAGGTAAATTCCAGGTGGGCAAGGAGATGTATAACATTGCATGTTTCAGAGGGGCCTGTTATATCCTAGGAAAAGCCTAGCTTCTCTTCTAACCTAATTTAATAACTTAAAATTACTCTTCCCCAATTTACCAGATCAGTCACATTTTTTCCATAAAATCAAAGGCAAAACCTCCCTCAAAAACATGCAAGCCTCATATTAAAGTTGCCCTTGGACAGTTTAGAATTCAGGATGTGGCCTTTTCTTTCCTGGAGGAAGCTGATGTGCAACCAGGATTTTATAAAAGACCATCACTGAACAGCCTAACGGGAGAGGAGGCATCTGTGTGTGTGCGCTCGGTTGTGTGACTGAAATAGCTGTGCTGGCTGCAGACCGTGGCTCTGGGTTAGAGCTGGGTGTGATTTACCCTCAGCAAAATTGACTGGCTCCAGCAAAACATCCTTGTCTGTTTGATTTCATATCAATTGGATGCGTTCACAGAGACTCGTTGAAAACTGGTGAGGTTTGGATTTAGTCTGACAGGACACGGCCAAGGGCATTTTAACATTTCTAGCAGCTTTTTTTTCACTGCAAAGAAATTCTGAACCACCTAATCTGATTAGATGCCTGAATTCTTAAAAAATAAAATAAAATAAAAAGGGAAGTAGTAAATGGAAGGAAACAGGATGATTTCAACAGCTACCAGGTGGTGGGTTACAGGAGATCCAAATGTCCCTATGTTATGGTCTGTGTTACAGATGTACAAAGGCAGCCCAGCTAGTCCTGAGGGAAAGGCTACAGGCCAAATTTTGATTCTAGTCCTGCTTGTGTAAGACTAGGACAAATCTTTCAGCCTGGAGAAGCTTAAAGAAATTGTTTTGAGCAAGTCAAATGCACTCTTTCAAGAACCGTATTTTGCAGGCAAAATATTGCAGATACTAAGCTATAGAACCTGTATTGAACCTTTACTTTCTTGTAGAAGTACCTCATTCAGTCATGTTTTTAAAGCTCTTTTCAGAGGCTGGCAGGCCAGAGCCGTGCTGGGGGCTGTACAAGAGCCCTGCTGTAGTTCACTTCTGATCGGTGGCACGGCTGACACTGTTGTGACACACAGGCACAGGGGGAGACAGGAGCTTTTGTGTGCTCTGAATGCAGGGCTCGGGGATGAGTTTCAGCTGAGTGCACCTGCAAAATGCAGGGGCAGCTGAGCACCACAGCACAGAAAAGAAAATGAAAATCTTCCCCACTGCAGAGATACTCCTTGTTGAAGAGTGGCCCAGTTGGAGACAGATCACCTGCTTCAGTCCCTTGTATTACTCCTCCCTCCAGTAACTCGCTTGAACTCATTCGGCACATTGGCCTTGCCCCCTTCCTGCTCTGGAATGAGTTCATTTTTAGCACTTCCCTTCTACAGATCACCTGTAGTTTCTGGCTTTGGTGTGTGTGGTTGGTGGAGATAAAATTGGCAATGTACAGGGTGGGAGTCTGCAAAGGCAGATACATTTCTCTGCTCTCTGGAGGACCTACAAGACATCCCAGAGTTATTTGGTGCCTCAGATTTCCCATCTGTGGGATAGAAATTGAGAAGCCAAGCACATGTATGTCAGAGGTCATGCAATGCACAGTTTCCTCAGGCAAATATAGCTGGTGCAGCCCAAGGTGGTACCAAGGCTGTCCTGGATCAATCATGGCTACTGCAAATGTGTCTGCAGTTAGGGAGCACTTCCACAATGCCCCTTCCTATAGATGAACTCACCCTAAGAAAGCATAGGTAAAGCTTGAAGATGGTTTGTGGTTCAGCCTCTCGTTGCAGACCTGGAAGAAAAAGCAAGCTCAGATACTGCTGCCAAGGCAGTCACTCTGTGTGTGGCAGAAAAGGTTGCATCCCAACATCTCCAGAGGCTGACACTGAGCTGCCCATGTTTCCAGTGTGAGAGGGATTCCAGCCTTATCTGCACGGTGAGAACTCTGTGGCCCTTTCCTTTTCTCAGAGAGACTCTTTGAGCCATAACCTGCATGTATCTGCAGGAAACAAGAAAGCCCACAGCCTCTCAGCATAACCATCAGCACTGGCACTGATCCTTAGCAGCTCACTTACTGTGGTTTGTAGGTAGCAGCAAATTTGTTTGTGAGTTGTTGCCACATCCCAGAGCACCTTTAGGACTCATGTGCTTCTCTGTGCACCCAGCTGGTTTTGAGCATCATGGACACATCTCTTGGAAACGCCTTGTGGCCATCCTGGCTAGTAAAGAAAGAACATTTTATCAAAGTAAAGTCAAAATTCTGCAACAGGCAGAAACCTGATATGTTATTCTCATGTACCTAGGTGACAAGTGAGCAGCTGTCTGTGGACACCTGGTCTGAGCAGCATGGGCCTCCCTTTCTGTTGGTCTGGGGCTTTGTGCCCTGTCACTGACAATTTGTCATGTTACACGTAGATCTAGAAGCTGACCCTGTGTAACACGGCATAAAGCAGTGCAGGGAATATATTGGGATGGGGTGGGTCCTAATCAAAAACATATGTGGAATATTCTTGCCCTAGTCAAAACTGTCCTGTCTGGAGACACGTCTGTCAAAAGAGAAGGCAGTTCATTAAATGCTGAAGTATCCCTGGGCTGGTGGCTCCTGGAGCCTGAGAAATGTAGGACCTGAATTCCCCTGTTTTACAGCTGTGGATATGGTGTAGAACAAAGAGCTAGGGCTAGGACAGAGCTGGGCTAGAGGGGGAGGCTGGTGCTGGGAATCAGACACTGGGACAAATGACCCTTGCGTGACTGCAGCTGCTGTCAGGATGATGACCGTGGAAAGACCCGCTGTTCCTTTTTTCCAGCCAGAGTGGAGAGAACTAACTGTGAGACTAAGGAGTGATCCCATTCCTGCCCTCACCATGCCCACTGTGGACTTGCAGCACACCCTGGCTAAGATTGAACACCTGTAGGCCTATCTTTCAGAAGACAGAGCTTTTAAAACCAGAGGAAGTGCTTATGGTCTCAAAAGATTTATGCCAGCCATGCTTCCCTTTTATTCAGGTGATACAGCTCCAGGCCACCCCTGGAGAGTGTATCAGCTGTTCTGTTCAGGCACGTTTCTTCTGCTGCATGACTCCTCTGGCAAAGAAAGCTGGGGCTTCCTGGCTCTCAAGTTCAGGGGATTTTCAGCCAACATGGTTCCATTTAAGAAACAGTAATTAGCAGTGAAGACTTCACACCACTGTCCTGTGAATAGGGAGCTTTCACAGCTGTTTTATGTCAGTGTCACATGTAGAAAACGTGGTGTGAAGAGGGACTGCTACAGTAGAGCAGTGCCTAAACCTCCGTATCCCACCAGCCACTGGAGCACTCAGAGGCAGAGCTGAGGCTCAGCACTGCTTTGAGGGAAGAATTTCATTTCAGCAGGGGAGATGGGTCTCTCCAGAAGTGCCAGTGCAGAGTGCAGATCCCCACATTTCAGGAACTGCACAGCAAGCTTTCAGCTAAGGTTCTAAAGGTGATTAGTTTCAACCTGGTGGTATCCCTCTCACCCTTCAGGGCCCTCTGCCAGAAGCATATGCTGTTACTTGAGCTGTTTTAATGGCCAAAATGAGGATGGCGTCTGCCCAAGTGATAATTAACTGTGAGCTCAACTCAGCTCACAAACAATTCTTTGGAAGTTTGCTTCTCAGAGAACTTCTCCAGTGCCACTCCTGTACTAAATGCAATGCTCTTATAATGTAGCAAGCCTCAGAAAAGTCAACTCACAGCAGCCAGAGCCATTTTATCTATAACTTCACAACCTTCAGCTGAAGTGGCAACTTCTTTAATTCACTTTGCATAGTGATTTTTGATGTACTTAAAACTTCTGAGATGAGCAGACTTTCGATGCAGGGATGACAACTTTGAATTATTTATTTCATGGGGAGAAAGAAAGCATTGTTTTAGAAAATACTGCATCTAAAAACTTGCTGGGCCATAGAACTGGTTGTTTTTTGGGAGGAAGGGTTGTTAGTGTTTGGTTCACAGGTGATTTTTTGAAGAACATCACAGTACTATTAATACAGTTATAATGTTTGTTGATTTAAACAGAATTCAGGGATTTAAGCTCTTCTCTTTAGCTCAGGAGTTCCACATATGTGCAGTGGAGTTGCTACTGAGTTTATCCACACACTTGTGGAGGATTTCTGGCTGTGTGGGTTATTGCTCTCCGATGGAAGTGTCTGTCCTGCCAGTATATTAGATGTCTGCATAGCTTGGGCAGTATTTACTCTGATAAAGTATCTCACTGGAAGAACAGCTGATTTCCAGGGAAGCCCAGGTGTGCTTTAGGCTTAACTGAAATGGGCAGTACTATTTTCATGGAGCTTTATATATTTAAATTGGGTTATTATTTTATTTTAGAATAATTTAAAAATTAAACCCTTTCTAAGGAAA
>VYZR01073406.1:695-11684 GCA_013400675.1 Oxylabes madagascariensis | reverse complement strand
CAGCAAAAATAAACCAGTGGTTCTGCAGTTACCACTGCTATTTAGGAATACTGACACATAACGTGTCCAGCAACATCCCAGCTTTTTGTCCATAACAATCAGCTATCATTTCACTATGTGTTACACACATAAATATGCGCATATAGCTATTCATGTATTCAAAGCAGCAGCAATCTCAGTGTCTTCAACACTTAGGAATGAAGTGTACCAGGTCTATTTGCTTCTTTTGCATCTACAGTCCCAGAATTTGACAGAGCAGCAAAGAGCTAAAGAGAGGTTGCAACAGACAGGATTGTAATGGAGGTAGTTACTGATGCTCTTTTGCATTCACAGACACCAGCTGGAGGAGTGCCAGAGGCTGCACTGAAAATAAGACACAAACTTTCTACATTAAAGAGCAGATCCCAGGGCCTGCACTTGTTCATTGAAAGCAGTTAAGGGCAAATCCATGGTTGGAAGAGGAGGACAAGTGCTCCATACAGCCTCAGCTGACTTTCTTATGCCACACGGAGAGCCTGCACTGGGAGGCTGGTGAGATTTCCATTAGCAAGACCTCAGGTTTAAATTGTGTAAGATGAATGATGACAAAATGTAATGTGACATGCAACACAACAAGATATTTAAGAAAAAAAGAACTTGCTTTCATTGCCAGAGAATAGAGTCACCTCTTCTTCTGAGTTTGTTTCCTGACAGAGATGCCTTTGAAGTCACCTCTGCTGATGCTCAAGATGCAGAAGTGATTCTACAGCAGTCAGTTCACTGAAATTCTGACATAATTTGCCTTAATCATTCTGCTTTTAGAATGAGTAATGTGAGCCTTGAGCACTGCACCAAAATCGCTATGACACAACCAAAGTCTGACAACTATGAGTCCAAAAATATCTAATGACAGGAAGGGCATGACAGTGACAAAGGAATCCAGTTTTATTTTCCCGCCACACAGCCCTAATACCTTAACCAAGAGTAATTATGTCCTGCACCTATGTATTTTTATTATCACAGTCCAATGCCATGTCATTTGGGATTTTTTAATATTTACTGTATTTAAAGAACTTGAAATCCAGGCTTTGCATCTCAGCCCTTTGATAATGGCCTGAAAGAAAACGTATCTAAGAACAAAAGCAGAAGATACACATCCTTGTATTACAGATAAACAGCAGTGTAACAGATAAACAGTGTAAGAGGGCAATTGTGAAAGACAAACTAACAAAACAAACAAGCCCTACCAATAAAGTTCATCATGGGCTATCTCTACCTCAGTCTGAATTTGCTTCCGGGGAATACCAAGTTATTTTTAGTTTTAGGGATGCATTTAAAGCATAGCAGACTTCTAGGAGAGAAGCATAACAAAATCACATCTATTCAACTTGCTGTTCATTGATATACATTTCTAAATGAAAAATAAATTTGTAACCAAACATTCAGAAAGAAGCTGAGGCACTCCACTGCGATCAAGAGAAGCCACTAAGTCAAGCAAATTTCCTTGCTGGTCACAATCCAAGCCTTTCCTTCTCACATTCCTGTTCCCAACATGTTTATCCATCAGACCCTCATGAAAAGGCTCTGAACCCAAACTTTCATAAGAATGATCTTCCATTCAAGGAGCTATTTGGGTACAACCTCTATTTAAGCAAATCCTATCCTTTAACCAGATTAAGTTTAAACCCTACACTTCATCTGCCAGAAGGGACTCTCTACAAACTTCTAATTAATTGCCAACAGAAGACAGAAGCTGTCAAGAGTCAAACAACTTTCTAATGCAAGAAGCAGTAGCAGGTGCTTCCTGGAAGAAATCTCCCCTGATCCCCAAGCACTGAAGGTACCTCCCCTCCCCTTACCTGGCTAGCTTAAGTCCCCCAGGGTGAAGTGAACCCTTCCTGGGGGCACACAAGCAGTTTAACTGCAGCCTTGCAACTTTCCTGCTGGCTCCTAAACCACACAAGCACTGCAAACAGGGAGAGGAAAGGCAGCCCACATTCAGTGAGGCACTACACAAACAACACACTTCAGATCACTGCAAAAGCTGACCTTACCTACTTCTTACTAGCTCTAAAAGAATGTTACTAGTCACACGACCACTAGAAGATACTCAAAGGCAAAAAACTGTATGGGTGGTGAAAGTTAAAAGAGACGAAGAAACAGTGAATTTTAATTGCCTCTATATTCAGTAACTTCTATGATTTAGACACAAAACAGTTAAAGTCTTACCCTAAGGCTTTTTCAGGATGAAAGTGGGAGTCTGGCACTTAAGTGTTACACTGCTGCCAGTGAAATTTGGGGATGCAGTGTGGAGCTGTGAGTTGTACAAGGTATACGTGCTCCAGCTACTTCAACATACAAGCTCAAGCATGACGCATCCAAAAAATTAGAAACACAGTTAAAAGGCAAAATTAAAAATATGGGAAGTCATCTGGTAACATGACAGACACGAGTATGAATCTTTCATACAGATTTTGACCTCTTCCCTCCCCAAAATGAACCCAAACCCTTGTGCCAGGTACACTCACTTCAGACAATGGAGAGGTCCAGGAGAAACTCTGGTTACTCGGTTGACGGTAGCACCATTCACAGTGTTGAGATGAACTTCAGAGATGTAGAGAGTCACAGAGGAGGACTGCAGTCGTGTTTTTACAACTTCCAGTGGACATGTCAGAATTGCACCAACAGTACCTCCACATCTGCAAAGATAAACAGGATCATCATGTTTTTAACTGCAAACAAACGGAAGGATACATTCACATAGAATTGACATTACATTCAACACAGTCCCACTGCAAAAAGTGAAGAACCAATGGGAACGTGTGACAATGACAGTTACTTGCCCTTGAAGGCAAGCAAACTGTTAGTCTGCAAACCTCACAACTTGAAGTGAAAATTTAAACAGACAAAACGTAGTGAAGGTGCAGAGTACATGCTGTTCAAATCAGTTCTGGAAAGTAGCTCAGTAGCTTAAATGTTTAACTTCTTGTGGTAAATTTTATCTTTTTTTTTTTAATGTTTAGTGTGCTCCTGACCACAAAAAAAAAGTGCCAAAAATCCTTAAGGGCAGAAAAGATTTATGCTCTATGCACACAGGACTATATGTAAAAACTGGTAAAATCTGTGGTGTCGCAATTCCGTAACGTCTTCAAAAGCCTGACTGTATTTTGGTCATTGTACCGTGAAAGCAGCAATTGTCCAAGTGCTTCCCAAGCTCTGCCCACTTCAGCCAGCCAGACCAGGTGCTGCAGAGTAGAACCTGCAAAGCCAGAGGAGCTCCTGTGGCTGACCAGGTGAAGACTTGCGGGGTTTGCTCCAGTCTCTCATTCCTGAGAGCTAACCAAGGCAAGCCAGGCACAACTTGTGCTGTCAGCAGTTCCTGCTGCTCTGCTCAACCACAGGTCAGCCAGGAACAAGCTGCCCTGCACAGCTCTGCTCAGAGCCTTCTTGGGCTCTTTCAGAACTCAGTTATCAAGATCTACATTCCAGGCTATGCAACTACAGCCTTGGAGGGAAAAATAGCAAATCCAAAAATTCTGTTCCAAGACAATCTCCTGAACCTTTTCAGAGATCAGTATTCTTAACATTGCTAAACACCCTTCTTAAAACTATGGCCAGGACACTATCTCCTTTAAAAAACAAACAAAAAATCCAACCCAAAGAAGCAAACCTAGACTTCAGTTCAGGTATTAATGCTAACAACAGCTCAGTTTGAAATCCACTAACACATAAATACAAGGGCCCATATTTTCTTCCCCTAATAAATATATATAACAACATATATGTAACTAGAAGTGCTTGATTCTGACAAGATAGTTAACAGTTATTTTTTTTCTAAGACAGGAAGCTCAAACACCCCCAAACCCTTTAATAAGCCTGTTCAAGTCTTTTTAAAATATTTTCCAAAATGAAAAGGAGAATTCAGTCCAAATTAGGAGTAATAGCTATGACTCAAGATATCCTATAAACTTTCATAAGAGGGTAGTCTGATGTCTCTTCTACCACAGAAAATACCAAAAATACAGCACTGCATCCTACAAACCTAATCTGTCTCTATGAAGTAAAGTGAGAGTAGAGCTGCCAGGTAGAAGTTTGATGTTCACTTAACACTCCATTTAAACCCTGTGACCTAGAGGTATCCTATTACTAAGCCTAAAGGCATCCTGCCTGTCCCTAGCTCCAACATTAGACTGAAGTCTATTCTCTTTCAAGGTTTAATTGAGGAAAGATATCGAGTTTCTTTGCCAGTCTGGAAAAAAGTGTTATCACAGGATGATGAAAGACAGTCTTTCAGTGTGAGCTGCACACATGCAGTTACAGCCTGACACAGACATTAGAGCAGCCTGCTCTGAATGAGCAATTCACTTGCTTCTAACAGTAAGTTACAAATAGACTTAATTTTAAAATTAAGAGTTGCAGAAAGAGAGATGTGCTAATACTTATTTTGGCCAGGGTTGGAAACAGTAAGAGCCTGTAACGTGAAGGTTCAAGACACGAGCAACACGTGAGAAGCACAGGTGGGTCAGCTCCCAAAACAATTTGACATGAAGCTACTGAAGCTCTAAAGCTCTGAGACAGACAGAAAGTTGTCTGTGTTTCCTGCAGCTCAAAACAGACCCCGCTCCATGGTAACATGCCTGTGCAGGCAATGAAGGAAGTTGGATTTAGAGTTCACTTCCTTTCCTGCAACCCCTCCATTTTTGTTCTCCTCGAGCTTACTCTCTTGGAAACTTTTCTGCGTTTGATTTTGGACAGGTTACACAAGAACTTGTTTTCAAGCAACGGCAATCACAAGAGAAAGCAGAAGATATGATTTCTATTAATGAGATAAATGCTATGGAAGTAGGGAAGAAATGAGGACAAAAAACCTCGTCCTGCATTCTTGAACAGGGCTTGGAGTTTGGAGCCCTTAATTGCCCCCATCCCCCCCTACATCGGAGCAGAAAAATTTTCTGAAGTTGAAGATTAACGCTGACCTGGAGCTCCTGGCCTGCATGCTCCCCTGCACCACACCCAAATCACAAGGGCTGCCCGGCTGCAGCGGTTCCAGCAGACATTCAGGGTGGAGGGGTCAGACTCCCTTCACCCAGCAGTGGATTTCTGGGGAAGAGGGCTGACACACAGCTACTCTGTGCTTGCTATTTTTGCCTACAGCAGGCACTGGTCAGTGACAGCCAGCACATGTAACAGAGCCAGCACCATGTTCACATGCAGCCTGAAGAAGCAGCAGGTTCACCTGCCTCCCTGGGAGAGCCTTTTCCTGCACCACATTCTGCCATTCAAGTAATTGCAAATAATCAGCACCCTTGGCAGTTTCTTGCTGTTGTGTTTCTTTGGTTAGGCTTTTCTTAAACAATTTAGGATGTTTCCACTGAACCCAAAAATATTTTCAGTGTTTTCCACTAACTATTGATAGTTTGAATTAAACTTCTTCTCTGTCCCTGATCTTCAAGATCTCAAATTTCTTCGTAGAGATGAAGAAAGCTGAGAAGTTTTACAGCGCTGTGTGGTTCTGTAATGCAAGCCTTGGCAAAATCCCCAATTTCTGCTTCTATCAAAGTAACACATCACTTTCCCGCCCTCAAAAAGCCCAATTTAATAGAGACAACATAAGAAACAGAAGGAGTGAAAGAAACGTCTTGATATGTTGAGGAGCCAGAACTTTCTCCATGGTCATAAGATCCACTGAGTTTGAATTAAACTTCTAAACAAAGGCATGATCCAGCCTAACTACTCTGACTTGTCTACTTCACTTGACCTTTAAGATAAACACCTCAAAGCTAGACAAAAATCTGTTTATGAAAAACTGTCAAACAGAGCTTGTGGGTAAATAAAGAAGAGAAACAATCCAAAAATATGCACTCTGTACAAATAAGCAACTTCTAAGAAGTACAGCAGCTGTTCTGTTAGAGCATCAATGACAGTGTATTTTACTCAGAAATGTATTTCCAGCCTTGCTTATTTTACACACTCCTGGGAATACCATCAGAGACAGCTATGTTCTTGTGCTGGAGTCCTGGCAGGTCATTAACAGCCAGCCACCAGCCCCAGCCTACAACAAGTGCTCTATAAATTGCCAGCAGATTGCTGTCACCTTTCCTGCTCCCCTCCTCACTGGTTCAAATTAAGGGGAATACTTCTACTTTGTGCTTTAACACAAATTAGGAGCTAGGAACAGTTCAGAAAAACTTTTTTTTAACAGTTTGAAAAATGAGATTTCTTCTTGATAATGCAGGTAGGATTTTGTAAACTACTTCAGAAATTTCTACTACCTAAAACCACTCTGGGCTTGAGTTTCTCCAGTCATGCATGCACCAGGTCCCAACAAGTGTGACTTGTAGGAACATTTACTAATGTGTAACTTTTTCTCCAGGATTAGATGAATTTCACCTGTTAAGAGTAAGTAGGTGAACAAACACACTCCTGCTGACACAGTGTAAATGGGAACTGAAGGATGGCAAGACCTGAGACACTCCTGTGTCTGAATGCTTACTGCACTTTCCAGTCAATGCTATTCAGAAGACCCCTTGCTCATCTTGTCTATCCTAAACGTGATATTTGCCTCTAATCAATGTTTACTACAAGCCTTCTTAAGCTTTACCATGTGAGTACAAAAAAAGCTTGCAAAGCTGACTTTCAGCAGAAACACCTTGATCATAAAAAGGTATGAGAATCCACCTGTAGGCCCCAAGCAATTTGAAGGGCAGAAAAGCAGAGATCAGTAGGTAAATACACAAAAATAAACACATTGGTTAAAAAAGGAAGACTAAAATCCCACTACTATTAACACAGTCAAGCTAGAGGATTAGAATTTCAACTTGAGCCTTCTTGTACAGTTTAAGAGATGTCACATTCAGTGAAACAAGATACATGGACATCAGAAGATGTAGTTATCATCTGCAGGACCATGATAAATCAAAAAGAAAAACGAAACTAAGAACAGCTGTCTACTTGACATCTCTTGGACTGAAGAATTCTAGAAAGATGGCAATGTTCTCCTAAACTAAGGAGACTATTCCTCCTCCAGAAAGCACCCATTGAAAAAAAAAAAACAAACCCACAAAAAACCACAGAAGAAAGAAACTCCAACTACCCACAATACATTTAATTTGATCCCAACTGGTGATTTAGAAGACCATCATCTCACTGATTTAACAGAAACAAACCTAGAACCATTGGGCTTTAAATTCTGCTAACTGTTCAACAGGTGACAACCATTTCCTTCAGACACACCTGCATTATTTGTGAGACACTCCAAGGAAAAAAATATGCACATGCTTCAAAAACCTAAACCTGTTTGGCATTCAAATACCAGGTTCTCCTTCCAGACATGGCTGGAGAAAGTTTTCTCTTATTATTGCAAAGTTAAGGTATCTGCTAAGGAGTCACTGCCCGTGTCCAGAGCAGCTAAGTATCTTCCACTGGTACCTTTCAGCCCTGCAAGTACCAACAGAGGCAGCTCCAGCACGGATGAGGGTCTCAAATTCAGCCACTGCACTGTCTAGAAATGCTCTAATGCAGACTGATATTCCAAATGCCAGTGTGGGCTGACTTCGAACTAAAACTGTCAGTGCATGTTTTTTTTAATTCCTTGAGATAATGATGAGTTTTATGAAAACAAAAGCCATGGCTGCCTAGTGCTTGTTTCAGATTCACCTTGGACAGGATTTGTAACCACAGCCTCCAAGACTTAAAGATAAAGCTTGACCCTGTTATCTTAGATCTACATTAATTCATGTATTTTACCAACTATTTATCTTTCCTGTATGAAAATGAAAGTTCCATGCAAACACTGGCTGTTAAAAGAAACAGCAAGTAAACTGAGCTCAAAATTCTGTCAAAAAAAAAAAAGTATCTGAGCCACCTGCAATCAGAACACCTTTTTATCTCTTTATCAGTTACTGCAAATTCAGTTCCCAAGTCTATCTGCAGTTTCATGGAGATGTCTTACAACCAGAGCAACTTTCACATCAACGAAGTTGCAGCTGTGGATATTACATGTACAATATAAGTCTTCAGAGAGTATAGAAGTGCTTTAGCAAATTCAGTCTTCAGAAACAGCATTCATTAATCCTCATAATTTTCAGGGTTTTCCTAGTATGATACTGTTCAACTTGAATACTAGCAGCCACCAACCCTTAATCATTTTACTCACTGATCATGTTTCTTTGCTGAAACTTAGAAAGAAGGAGTTAGTTAAGCTCACAATCATGAACTACAAATACTAATCAAACTTGCCATGTCTAATGAACAGTACAAAAATAAAATTCCCTGATGTGCTGCCACACAGAAACTTCCACGTGAAAGCAGGAAAAACACCACCCGGGGATCAAGCATCACTGGGTTTCATTATCCAAAACAAATATCAACATGAACAGTGTAGCTTCTATTAGGAGCCAGGGTAAATCAATATTTACAGTAACATTTGTATTAAGTAAAAACAGCTCAAAGCATCTAGAAAGAAATATGAGAAAAATACCAGTGGCACAGTTTCTCAAGAACTGACTGCAATTTCCATGCAATTTACTAAACCCGTGGAACAAACCACAAGCTTTAAACAAACACTGTCTTATTTCACACAGAAGTGTATCTGAATATATAAAACCAGCCTCAAGTTTAGACAGAAAAGCACTAACCTCCTTCTCACTTGCTCTGAAATATGTCTAGGGTTATGCCACGAATGTATTTTAGGGCAGAGAGGAGCTGAGAGTGCTTGGCAGTTATGGCTCAAGTGGCTGTTTCCTGAAAGGGCGTAAAAAAGCCCCCATCATCACAATACCTGCTATGCATTTTTAACAATCTTCCGAAATCAGAAAAGCCCAAGGGTCTTTTACCTTTACTTCATACATTTCAACAATGTCTGATCTTGCTGAGAATTCACTTACATTAAGTACATTTTCTGCACCTTAACCATTTTAGCCACTGTAGGGATTTGCTAGGAACCTCTGTCAGAGTGATTACAATTACAGACCAATTTGAGACAGTTCTATAATCAAGATAAAGAAGATTCTCCTTATACTTCCTCCCACACTAAATTAGAAAACAGCCAAATTTCTGCAAGAAACACCAAGAGTGAAGGAAAGAAGCAAACCTGAGACTACCCAAGTGTGAACTCACAAAAGCAGCTGTCCACCTCCTAACCCAAATCCCTCCTTTTGCTGAGGGAACAACACTCATGCAAGTTCACTGCTCTGAGTGGAAGTTTATATGATATACAATTACTGTCATAAGCTTTCAGGAAATGGAGAATAAATCATGAAAACCTGAACACTATTTTTGTAGCCAACACCTGAATTTTCACTGTATGGTTGCAAGCCAGTACATCTAACACATATTAATCTTCCCTATAAAGCAAAACATTAAGGTTTTCTACTACTTTTTAAACTGAGTCTAACAACTAAAAAAGCAACGTAACTTACTACTTGAACTAAAATGTTAATCTACATCCCACATTTCAATCACATGACTTTTTAATTTAAGAATGAAGGATGTTCGACTGCATCCTTGATTTAGAATTGAAGCACCTGAGTTTATACTACCAACATAATGTCTATAGTGACAACAGCTGTTATTTGACTAAGTGGGGGGAAAAAGAGAAGATCTATAAAAAACCTCATACAGCTTAGGCAGCTACAGAGAAATCCCAGGATAGCCCCACTTATGTTACTAAACCAGCAATGTCATCTGTCAAAGTTCCATTACAGAAAGCAGCAGCTGAAGAATGAACTTGAACACTTAAAAAAAAAAGTGTTCAAGCACCAGCAGATAGAGATAATCATGTTGTTTCCACAGAGGCTCTGGTGCAACTTAAAGGCAAACAAAGCTACAAAGCTTCCTTCCTCTAAGTTTCACTGAAGACTAAAGATCGCTCAGGTGATCTGTAGTGCACCACACTTGCAAAGTCATGAGATGACCCCAAAATGCTCTTCTACTGCAAAATGTGACCAAGTACACAGTGTTAGCTCGGCTGAACTAAGGTTACAGGAAACGTGTGGCTCACACTCAGCCTTTTCCTCACAGCATAACCCCTGACCCAGCTGGCCAGCATCTACCCATCGACCGGACCGCTCTGTAATAAATAGGAATGAGCAAGCTGAGCTGAGCAATCTTCATCTGGTCTCAAGTTTCAGGTTTATAAACTTGTTACTGACATAACACACAATTCTGCTCAGTAATCTTCCCTGTGCAGAGCTGTCCAGCTGAAGGGCTACAATCGGGCACCACTCACAGAATCCTCAGGGCTGGAAGGGACCTCTGGAGATCATGTTGTCTAATGTCCCTGCCCAGGCAGGGTCACCTGGAGCAGGTAACACAGGAACAAGTCCAGGTGGGTTTGGAATGTCTCCAGAGAGGGAAACCCCACAACCTCCTTGGGCAGCTGTTCCAGTGCTCTGCCACCCAATATAAAGAAGTTCTTCCTCATGTGAGGTGAAACTTGAGTTTCAGTTGATGGCCTCTGCTCATTGACTTGTCACTGGACACCACCGAGAAAAGTCTGACACCATCTTCTTGGCACCTCTTTGAGATATTCATATGCATTAATGAGATCCCCTCTCAGCCTTTTCTCCAGACTGGACCTGAAAACAGGCCCAGCTCTCCCAGTCTGTTCTCATAACACAGATGCTCCAGACCCCTCATGATATTTGTAGCCTGTACTGGACCCTCTCCAGCAGCTCCTGATCTTTCTTGAGCTCCTTCTACTGCTTTTCTGAATGCTTACAAGGACGCAAAGTCAGCAGAAAACAGCACACACTACTGCCTCTTGGGCCTCCTACTGCATAACCACTGTCCTCTTAAACAGGGTGCAAGAAATCAAGGGGATGAAACAGCTCCCCACAGGCACTAGATCAGGTGTACAATACTTCAAAGGGTGCCTTACACAGAGAAAGCACTGACATGTATCCAAGTCACTCAGAATCTGTTCTTCCACCTCAAACACCTCAGCCCAGAAGCAGCAAGCTCATTTTCGTCAATGAGGAGCACAAAGGGAAATCACAGCCTCAAGCTCTC
>VYZR01073392.1:8346-20948 GCA_013400675.1 Oxylabes madagascariensis | reverse complement strand
TGCCCACGGGGCTCTGGATGCAGTTTTGGAGGGTGCTGTTGCTTGCTAAACTCTTTGTGCTGAGGGAGGAAAAATACTGCATGCTCAAAAGTTACTTGCAGATTGGCACTGTATTATTCCTTCATCTATCTCCACACTGAAGGACCAACTATCCTTAAATACCTGCACAAAAGCCTTGGTAATCTTTAACTACACAAAGAACTTAAGTAGTTGCAAGGGCACTTCAAACAAGTAATGGCACTTCAAACAAACCTCTAGTCAGAAAGGAGCACAAGTGATTTTCAAAAGTGCACTCTACATAAACATCTATTCAGGATTTCCTTTTAAAGCCATCTGGGGAGAGGAGTCCATAATTGTTTATTTCAATTCACAGCTCTAAACAGCATAATTTGCAGCCTATGATCTTTTCACTTTGAAGGCTGGCTGCCTTGGATTTTGAATTGTAATTACTTTACCTATTGGAAGCCACAAAACCACTACTTCTCCTGCCCCAATCCCCTTAAACTGACTTCCCACAGTAATTTTTTTTAGCAGATTAGCAAAATCCTTGAAAAGGTGAAAATCCTGAAACTATTTTTGATAATTTCTTCTTGCTTTAGGTGGATTAAAAAAGTCCTATCGTTTAAAGCTGGTATTTGGCTTCACAGAATATTTATTTTTTCTGCTTTATCAAGAAGAAAAAAATATTTTAAAGAGGAACTACTGGACATGTTCTGCTGAGGACCTTGGACCAAACTGGTGTTATTAAATAAGAAATTAGGCTACCCTTGGCTAATAAAATCTGTCTCTAGCCATGTTTTTTCACTTATGTGATATAACAATCCATGTTACCATGGCAGTACATACACTCATATATTTGCATATGTTATATACAGAGATATTTTTTATCCTTAACAGAAGTCAATGAAGGCTGTTATGTGCTTGAGTGACCACAGAACCAACACACTTGCTTGAAAGTATTCAGAATACACAGAGAAGCACAATAGATTTTCAAACAAGAGGCAGGAAAAATTCTTACCCAAGTTCTCATTATAGATAGATGTGAATATATCTCATCAATTTTGTGAGTATGGTCACACAGACGCCCCATGTGACTTAGACTGCAAAGGCCATCTCTATCCCATAGCCCATTTCTGCTTCATCTCAACATTGCACACTTTTGAAATAAGGATGAAGATGAGGATGAAGATGCTAAAGTTGTTGCAATAGAGGTTCACAAATGAGCTGCTCCAGGACCAGTCTCTGTAGGCCTTTTGTTACTGCAGAGGGTTTTGCTCAGAGGCATCTTGGTGTGGAGTCAATATAGCACCTCAGTGAATAAGGTATTTGTACTCACTTCTTTGTTGATGTGAGTAAAACTAAATGCTACAATGAGGATTTTTACTGCTAGCCTAATGCCAAGACTACATCTTAAAGAACTGAAAAAGGCACTGTTTGACTCCTGAGTTACTGAGGTAGATGGAGAGGACAGGACAGAACTGCATAAGCCTTCCCTTGTTAGCCATCAGGTGATTATTAATAATCATGCACATTTTTCATCAGTGCTAAGTCATATCTTCCTAAAAATAACATATTTTGAACATTTTCTTACTATGCAGGTAGGGACTTTTCAGCCAGCTCTGGGCTTGACATCCAATTTCTTCCTGATTTTCTACCTTTTCATGTCCAAGCTTTACTCTTGAATCCTTGAGCTACCAATAAATTGCTCTGTCAACAATCCTACTCCAGCCTGCAATTTTGCCTCTCTTTATCACGGCGCTGTCTCAGTGGCAGCACCTTTCCTGACACTTGACCTGGGGTTAAACATCTGTGCCTGGCACCGAGGAAGGTGAGGGGGTGAGTGAAGGAGGAACTGGGGAGTTACCAAGAGTGTTGGAGGGGAAGAGAGTAAATTCTCAGGTGTTACCAGTAATTTCGCTGTTGCTCATGCCAACAGAAGAACAATGGCATTTGCCAGGCTTTCATGGTGACTCAGGACTGCAGACACAGCAAACAGGGAAAAATGCTCCTGTAGGCAAGGACTGGGAGGTGTTTGACATGGCTGCCTTAGGAAAGGCCTTTGGAAAAGAATTAACTACAAAACTACAACCAGCAAATTAATTTGTTTTCCGTAATTGAGAAAAATAGCCCTTTAAATAAACATTAAGCAGATGGTAGATAAATATTGAAGCAGGTTTAAGGACTTCATGGCAATGGGAACTCTATGGGATACAAATTAAATGGAGGTGAAAAACCCAGTAAAGTTCTGTCTTTCATTGCACCACAGGATCTGCCATTGACTTTTGACACTACTATACTAGCAAACAATAGCAATTTAGCAGCATCTTTGTTTCTTTCCACTCTACTGCAGAATTTAATCTACTTTGGGAGCTATGGCCACTGGCATTCCTACTTCCCTTTATTCCAACACATTGTCTTAACATACCATCCTTATGAAATAATTTTTTTAGAACTTGAAGCCAAGCAATGCTAACACATTTAATATTGCAAAACAACAGTGAACAGAGGGCTGTTTCACAGAACAGAATAAAAAAGGACTTTTTAAAAAAACAGGCTTCCTTGCAGACTTTATGAATTTAAACCCTGGCTTTCTTTAGCCAGAAGCATCATGATTTTGTGATGTTTTAGAACCACAGCTATTGTGTGGAAGTTTCCTCAACAAAAAACCCAAGCAACTTTAATAGCCTCAATGCTGTTTCTACAGATACAGCTTCCCTAGTGTAGTTGCAGTTACACGCCATCAATTTTATATGGAGTAAAAGCCAGAAACAACATTTTATTCTTTCTTAGAAACAAAAATCCTGGGGGGGGGAGGAAATAAAATAAGCAATCTGCTAATCTGAAAAAAAGAAAGTAGCAGATCGCTTTATTACTTTCCCCTCAAAATTAACTCAAGTACTTAAATATGTATATTCAGATCTCATAGCTGCAAAACAAATGTAAATGCCCCTGCAATCCATTCCACATCTCCCACATGGAATCAGCATTTCCCATTTTGACAGAAACAACTGCATTACCTGGACAGTGTTATCATAGAATCCTAGTAAGGTTTGGGTTGGAAGGGACCTCAAAGATCATCTTGTTCCAACCCCCTGCCATGGGCAGAACAACTTCCACTATCCCAGGGTGCTCCAAACCCAATCCAGCCTGGCCTTGAACACTCTCAGGGATGGGGCAACCTTTGCCAGTGCCTCGCTACACTCATAGTAAAGAATTTTTTCCTAACATCTAATCTAAACCTACTCTCTTATGTAGCAGAAATATAAAATCCCAACCAAACAAACAAACAAAAAATCAATTTTGTTCTGAGGGTTTGATTAATTAAAAAGCAGCAACAAACCCCAAGTTCCCTCCCCACTTTCTGGACATGGCTTGCTGGCATGGAAACCTGCACAGACATTATTCATGTTGCTAGCAAAATACACCTGCCCAACACAAGTTCCCAAACTGGGAAACAAGGAGACCAATATTTTTCTAATGCAGTTACAAAGTTGCTCCTAAAACCCAAGATTCTGTATGAAAATGTTTTAAGATCTTAAAACAATCTGTGGTGTGCACTATCACAGAGATCTCATTTTGATCAAGACTCCCTCTTGTGAATTCAATTATTACCTAACTCAGCCCCAGATGCAGCTGTGTTCTCACTGCTGGGGTCTCCAGGCACTGCAATACAAATAAAGTCACAAAAGGTTTCAAAATTCCATTTCAGTTAATGTTTTATTTGTAATATATTCCTTTGTTGAAAGAATTAAGTTTCTACCCTTTATCAATAGCAATTGCAAAGAAACTCAAAACAGACAACCCCCAAACTGTAGCAATTCTACCTTTATTAATAGTATTAATAGTATTAATACTATTAATTTATACTCTACCTATTAATTAATACTCTTTTCACAGAGCATTAATTAATATCCTTCTGTTAAGTGCCATTTCCTGGCCAGTTCTTGTTACCATTTTTAGAAGCAATAGCTTGTAATGCAAATGAAGACAAATAAACTTTAACTGTTAGACTCTCAGATTGGATTTTATTTGAACATTAGAATCAGAGTCACATAATGGCCTCGGTTGGAAGGGACCTTACATATGTAAGGGACCTCATTCCAATGTGCCTGCAGGGACACCTTCCACTGGATCAGGTTGCTCACAGCCTTGTCCAACTTGGTCTTGAACACTTGCAGGAAGGGGCCATTCACAGCTTCTCCGGGCAACCTGTGCCAGGGCCTCATCACTTTAACAAGGAAGAATTTCTTCCTAATATCTGATCTAAACCTACTCTGTCAGTTTGAACCCATCCCCCCTGTCCTGTCACTCTAGACCCTTGTAAATAGTCTCTCTCCATCTTTCCTCTCCCTTCAGGTACTGGAAGGCCACAATTCGGTCACCCCAGAGCCTGCTCTTTTTCAGGCTGAACAATCCCAATTGTCCCAGCTTTTCCTCATTAGGAGAGGTGCTCCATCCCTCTGATCATCTTGCTATCCTCTCTCCAACAGGTGTTCATAGCCTCAAACACCACTTTTGTAAATCCAAGCCTTCTCCCCTTGGCCTTTTTAAAGACTGTTCACTACTTACTCTCAAAATACATCCATCTCTGAACCGAATACCCTAAGATTCAACGTTTTATATACAGAAGCAACTCAAATTTAATGCAGGATCTAGATAAAAAACTCACATTTAACTCAATATTTACACCACACAGATTTCCCACTGAAAGTCAGGAAAGCAATGAGGAAAGAAATCCTCCACGTATGTGATAGTTTGCATATTTTCATATAGCCATGTCTGTCCTCCTGAACTCCTCTGGTCTACAGATGTGCTGCAGCAAATGCTGTTCAGAGCGGACGGACATTGGGGTATGTGTTGACCCCCTCTGGAACTTGGGTCTGAGAAAAAAGCTACATAATTAATTTTTCAGTATGTGTGGCAGGTGTATGCTTTCCTTTCCCTGAAGTCGCAATCTGAGGCAAAGCACAAAAAAGTTTGCTTCTCTGTGGCTTACGTGTCCCTAAAGTCAGCATTCCTAATTATAATTCCTCTTAAAAAACAAACAAAAAAAAATCCCCCCCAACCTTGCCTGGATCAATAACCTATCTAACGTAACAAAAATAAAATGCTTCAAACCGTAGTAAGGACTTCAAAGTGAAGATGTTCTACATTTAATTCCCACAAAAGCAAAAGAAGTGTTAAGTATAACAATTCTCCTCACTAGCCAGTTGAACAGAAATTGACCCTCATCAGTCTGCTCAGACACCTGGGGGATGCTAAATTCAGCCTTCCTCAGACTGCATGATGGCCACTTTCACAGATAAGAGCAACAGAATCACAGATTGGGTCAGGCTGGAAGGGACCACAGTGGGTCATCTGGTCCAACTTCCCTGCCCATGCAGGATCATCCCAGAGCACGTGGCACAGGATTGCACCCAGACGGTTCTGGGCTGTCTCCAGTGAGGGAAACTCCACACCCTCTCTGGGTGATCTGTTCCAGTGTTTGGTCACTGCACAGTGAACAAGTTCTTCCTCACGTTCAGGTGGAACTTCCTGTGCATCAATTCCTGCCCGTTGCCTCTTGTCCCATTTCTGGGCACCACCGAGCAGAGCCTGGCCCGTGCTCTGACCCCTCCCTGCAGGCACTGACAGACACTGACCAGGTCCCCTCTCAGCTGTCTCTTCTCGAGGCTGAACAGCCCCAGCTCCCTCAGCCTTTCCTCATAAGAGAGATGCTCCAACCCTTCATCACCTTTGTCACCCTCCGCTGGAGCTGCTCCAGGAGCTCCAAGTCTCTCCTGTCCTGAGGAGCCCAGGACTGGACACAGCACTCCAGATGTGCCTCACCAGGGCTGGCAGCGGTGCGGGATCGCTCCCTGACCTGCTGGCAATGCTCTTCCTAATGCATCCCTGGATGTCACTGGCCTCCTTGGCCACAAGGGCTCTGCTGGCTCAGGGATAGTCTGTTCTTCACCAGGACCCTCAGGTCCTTCTCAGAGATACTTCTCTCACCTGGCCCTTACAGTGGTACTGAATCAACAAGGTCTACCAACAGACTTGCACAAGGAGATTAACCCATCTTCTGACAACTACAAGTTGGGATTTTCCAGTGCTCACTTACTCATAGGCCCACTTGCATACACAAGCAAGGATGCTACTGATTTTTTCCCCTCCTGAGCCACAAAATAGTGAGATAAGCTCAAGTCCCTACTCAAGCAGTTGTGGAGGGGCTTTGGAACAACTAGAGGATATCGAAGAACACAATAAAAAGTAATAAAAACACAAAACGAACCTGTCCTATGACATCCAGTTATCACTACGCATAGGCCAATCAATAAACCTAATCTGAATTTTGGTTTATTTCTCAGCTTAAGTTTAAAATCAAACCTAAACCTTTCTTCATGCTAGTCATGCCTTCAGCTCAGCTACAGAAGTTACTTCATTTTCACTTA
Source organism: Oxylabes madagascariensis (assembly GCA_013400675.1). Classification (NCBI taxonomy): domain Eukaryota; kingdom Metazoa; phylum Chordata; class Aves; order Passeriformes; family Timaliidae; genus Oxylabes; species Oxylabes madagascariensis. The sequence continues at coordinate 14,514 of VYZR01073392.1, read as the reverse complement.
AAGAGCTAAAAGCACCAAGAATTTTAACTTTTTTGTGTGTGTGTCTGTATCTTCCACTCATCCTCCCCCAGATTTTTTCAGTGCAACTCAGCAACTTTCAGCTACTCAAATGCAGCCCTGCAATATTTTTGGCAGAGACTAAGATTTCTTGTCATGGTAGACTGATATAAGTTTAAAAAATCAAAGGCTCTTCTGATTTATACTGTACCATTACTACTTGGATTTCAGAACTTTATCAGTCTGATCCAACTTTATAAAGAAATCATAACAAGGCAGTGTAGTATTACAAATTTATTGAGTTTCATCAAAGTAATTTTTCAGCATTGAAAATTTCACACATATAAAACAACTTCAACTTCTATGCATTAAAACCAAAGTATGGATTATTTTTTTTTTAATTTAAAGCAAGTGCTGTGCTTTTTTTAAAACATCTCATGAACCAAATTCTTCAGTTATAAAGCTGATAAAAATAAGTGATACACCACTAGAGTTTTTTCTTCAACATGTGAAATTCATCTCTTTGGGAAACAATACTTTTTAAAATTGTATCATGAAAGATACAGACCTGAAAAAGGATAAACAATCATACACAAGGCATAAACGTTACACAGAGTAATTCAGACATTTTATAAAGAGATCTGGAAAAGTACCTAAAATAGTGATATTTATTTAGTATAAAATTTCAATAATAAAATATTGCTCATAATAAATAAGAAAACATGAGTTTCATTAACACTGTTCTCATCTTAAAGCTCTCTTGGATGTAACACGATCAGACCTGATCAAAAGTCAATTTTTTATTTTGTCCTCTGTATGAAGGAGGCAGGTTTTCAGGTCATTCTTTGCTAGAAACAATTTTATTATAAACAAAACACTGAATTCATTTCAAGGCTCATGCGTAGTTATGGGAAAGAAATAATAATCCCCAAATGTGAATAAACCATATTACAGTAGATTTTAATACCCAAAATATTTGCCCTTTTTGTTAAACCCAAGGGGAATGAATAAGACTTCCCGCAGATTATGAATACAAAGAGAAAGCTGCCCAAGTTTTCTCAAAAGCTTCTAAATGTGGGTGCAGCTGTAACTTAATGGTTATCAACGCTGTTAGGGACAGTTTGCTCTAGGGGGGATGGAAGTTGTCTCCCTTTATATGGGGACGTTGGATTTCATGCCTGCTCTTCCCATCTGCAGACAGGGCAGTTTGGAGCAGTTCTTCAGCAGCTGCTCGATGGCAATGTGGCGCACATTGAGCTCGGAGGCCAGGGAGTCCTTCTCCTGGACCTGCTGTGTCAGCTCCTCAAACACATCTGCAACAACAGCACTGGGTCAATGCACTGGGTCCCTGTACTGACACAGGCTTAGGAAGCAATGACAAATAACACTGGGGAAGAGGCACGGACATTTAAGCGGGATCATGCACAGGAACTCTGCTTTTCCTGGTTCCAGCACAGCTTTGTATGCATTGCAAACTGAACAGCATCACTTTGTTTCTAGTTACAGACAACCTGAGCCAAGGTGGATCAGTTTAGAACTCCAAACAAAGCTGACTCTGGCCTGTATCAGCAGTGGGGGGCAGCAGGACCAGGGAAGAGACCATCTCCCTGTGCTGGGCACTGGTGAGACCCCACCTCAAATCCTGTGTTCAGTTTTGGGACCCACACAGCAAGGACATGGAGGTGCTGGATCACGTCCAGAGAAGGGAACAGAGCTGGGGAAGGGGCTGGAGGACAATCTGATGAGGAGCAGCTGAGGGGGCTCAGCCTGGAGAATGAGAGGCTCAGAGGGGACCTTAGCATTCTCTACAGCTGCCTGACAGGAGGGTGGAGTCAGGTGGGATCGGGCTCAGGTGACAGGATGAGAGGAAACAGCCTTAGTTTGCACCAGGCAAAGTTAGATTGGATATTAGGAAACATTTCTTCATGGAAAGGGTTGTCATGCACTGAAACAGCCTGCTCAGGCAAGTGGTGGAGTCGCCATCCCTGGAGGGATTTAACAGACATGGGGATGTGGCATTTAGGAACCACCTGGTTTAGAGGGGGACTCAGCAGTGCTGGGTTAATGGCTGCACTTGATGATCTTAAGGGTCATTTTCAACCTCAACAGTTCTATGGTTCTAGTCAAACTCTTAAAGAGAATACTATGCCAGTTTCCAGCAGCAAAGCAGATTACATAATGAAAGCACCTAGAAATCTCTCTATATCACACATTTCCATGCAAAACAAGAGACTTCAGTTAAAAACTTAACTGACAGAAAGGCAATCAAAATGTCTTTTTCAAAACCAGACCTTTGTTTTATGACAAAGCACCACAAACCCAAAACAAAGAGTACTGAAAAATTCTCACCCTGGATTTGCTTGAGCAGTTTTTCATTAAGTTGCTTTAACTCTCCAAGAGTCATTGTAGTCACTGCAACAATAAAATCTGTTATTACTACTACCAAAGTCACATAAGCATCCCTAAGGAGACTCCTATTTTCTCAAGATTTCTCCTATTTGCATCCTAATAAACAACAGATGCATGGCAGGAAGTCAGAGACAACAGCATTTATCAGTCATTTGAGGAAAGTCTGAAAATTCTCTTTTTAATGTTGACACAGACAAGGATTTACTCCATTAGAAAACCCTCAATGTCAAAAAAGGTGGAAAATCAAGCCCTGAAAAGAGTAGCATCCAGAATCGGAACTGCTTGGCACATTTAAATACTCCACCCTCCTCTGCCTGCAAAACATGATTTCCCCAGTGTAACCCCTCCAAGTAGATCTGTTTCATTGTGGGCAAGGGGACAATTCTGAGGTATGTCCTGCTACATTTCCCAGCCTGCAAGAAGCAGTGTCCTGACAGAATTTTCAGCATGGGGCGCCCTGTTTTGGTTCTCAAAGATTGTGCTTTATGCATACAGGAATAACACACACAGTTTCCAGTGAGTATCTCAGCGACAAATGATGAAGGACAATTCTGGCTTGCTATGAAGACCAGCATATAAAAATAGGTTTCCTTCTGTGCTCTGGGTGAGAAGTACAAGATCCTCCATATCATTCAAAGCCCTTCAGTATCTCAGGTTGTGCGCACTGATCATCCTCACAGAAAACACACCTTAAGCCTCAGAGGAGGGAACTGTGAGAGTATTCTTCACTGACCTTGATCAACAGCAGGGAAGCACTGGCCTGCTTCCTAGGATTCCCTCAACCCTGCAGTGGGCACACATGGTGCCATGCCTGCTGCTGAGATGCCCTTGTCACCACCGTGAAAAGCAACAATCTGAACACCACAGGGGGCACAAGCTTTAAGACCTTGCAAATCTAAAATACTGTTTTTAAACTTCAGCAAAGCTGTTTCTGCTGCAGCTTAGCAAAGCTCTCCTTGCATACTTGAGAGAAAATACGATGTTGCAGCTTTTATCCAGAGATTTCTCTGCGCAGAAGGTATCTGCATGGCAAATTTAAAGTCCAGAGTTCTGAAAAAGATGGGTTTTAGCTACCCACTGGATTATTTGATTATCCTAAGCCTTCCCTTTCAAACTTTCTCACAGCTGGCAGTTGTGGGATGTTAAATTGCTGACAGTACTGCCAAACCAAAGAAGCTGGCAATAGCTAAGACTTGGTACTCGAGACATAATCCCAGCTAAGAATAAAATAGATTCACCTTTCTCTTTCATCAGCCAGGTAAAATGGTGCTCCTTCCTACCTTCAGCTATTAATAAACCTGAAAAATCCCTTCTCACACCTTACCATCCTTTAAGAACTATGAAAACTCTGACCAAATTTAATATAGTAATTAACAGCTAAAAATGTCAAGATTTTTTCCCCCTTTTATACCAGTGGTAGGATGTTACTTCCCCATTCTTCAGTATTTTCATTAACATTTTGTCATCTGGCAGACAGGCTGCTTCACACATTTCATTTGAGGGTTTTGGGACAGGACTGTTTCATGGCACATTATTCTGACACAGAAGGGAAAGGGAGAAGGAAAGGAGCACTAAATTTAAATGGTAAAATATTATTCTATCCACAGCTGAGGTAAATTCTGAAGAAATACTGGCCAAGCTATTTATAGTTCCATTAATACTTTTTTTCAGTAGACAGCTATGTTGTTAAGAGTGAAAGAATTGCAGTACCTAATTCTGTACCTAATTCTGGCAGTCTAAGTTTTCGTCTAACATAGAAACTTTATATAATCATAGAGCCTCCAAAATAAATGTCTTTTAAAGGTAAATACTGCAAAACACAAGCAAAAATGCCTCGAAGCTGCATTATGTAGTCATAACAGAAGAAAAAACCTGCTCTTGTGCTCAATGCAGATTTATGTTCCCATCCCGAAATCAAAGATTGGAGATAAATTCCAAGTCACCAACTTCAGTTAGACAACCCCATAAACCAGGTCAAGCTTCCATAATTCCTCTGTCATATGCTGTCCTGATTTATGTAATCCCAATTCATGACTCCAGTGGACAGGTGGTCAAACAGCCCAGTGTGCCTGTTAGGATTTATGGCTTTAAGGCTACTAATTCTCTACAAATGCAACATGACACATCATGCAGCAGTTAAGTAAAATCCTTTCATAAAGAATGAGAAATGACTCAGCTTTGCAAGGACAGAGTTGTCACTTTGTCAAAAAGGATTGGGAGGCTAAAGAAGCCAATTCCAACTTTTTACAGTACCTCCTTCTCTGACTCTTCTGATTCCATTATTACTTTGTTTCTCACTACCTGTTTTTCCCATATTTTATCAGTGCTTTTATTTTCTTTCTCAGGTCTTTTAAAGTTCAGAAACCCTCTCCAGTTAGCTTCCTCATTTACAAAAGTAAGAGTGGACATACACCAGTTCAGGACCAAGGACTGCCTAAAATGCAGAATGGTAACAGCACATACCTCTAGGAATCCGTTCTTAACACATTTCATGCAGCCTGATTCCAGAGATACTAGAATATCTCTAGATTTCTTCTAGTGATCCTCTTAAACAACAGGGAAACTAATTTCTGTTATTTTCACTATCACCACAGTCATCAAAAGATAGCTCAGGTCTTGTTACAGCCTTTAAGAGGACACGGTTGCAGAAGGGCCTTCCCCCATTTTCTTATGCTCAACAAACAAAAGGAAAAAACAAATCCAATAAAATGCACAATGAAAGTCTGCTACTATTAAGATTATTTCATAAGTTTGCTCTGCTACATGACCTCTAATTTTCCCGGTTGCTTAGGGCAGGTCTCTGTGAAATGTAACTCAGGGCACTGTGCAAGTTCAGTAAGAGAGATTTGCAGGAGCTGAGAAACCTCCACCTCCACAGGCAGGGCTGTGCAACTCCCAGGAATTACATATTGAAATGACTTATTTTGCATAAATTAAACATGTCCTGTATCACACTGGGCTACAGCTAAGAGTAAAATAATAAAAAAACCCACAACACCCCACAAATAAAAACCAGCCAAACCACCCTATTTGCTCAGGCAGGTAGCTCTTTTTCCCCCACAGATTTTACGTGCTGGACTTCAGGATGAGAACTAATGCCCCGTGGAGACATGAAGTGGTCACTAGGTATTTGAAAGAATGCCCTTGCTTGCCAGGCTGTGTGTAAATGGATGCATACTCACATTCCTCCCTGCTGTGTTGAGGATGTCTCCTATGAACACTGGCAAGTGAATCACCTTCAGCTTTTTCAGCTTTCTGGACTTGGCTGCGGTTGGACCACAAAACGCTGCTGCAGCAGAAGGTAGCACCGAGTCTGAAATCAGTGGATTCTCTTGGTTCCAGCAGAGTCTGCGAGCAGCTTGAGATGCCTCCAGATTTCCCATCTATCCATTTTGCAGAGTATCTAGGTACTGGGGAGTCAAACTGTGGGAGTAATTTTCTATCAGTCTGATGTCTGAAGCTGAAAAGCTGGTGTTGGGATGGTTTTGAGCTTTCAGAATCAGAGTCTAAATCCTTGTTTTGTGCGTATTGTATGATCCGGTTAATTTTTTTGCTCAAGATATTTTTTACTTCTGCATAAGGACTTTTAGAGAGCTTTGATCGTGGACAGTCCTGATTTGCTATCAAGTGGAATTTTTCAAAGCAGTCTCTGTGCCCCCTTAAAGATCTTGTATGTAGAAGATCTGACTTTGGTACTCCTGCAAAGACACAACAGAAAGAAGTTCACTTACCGCTAATTTTTAAAAATCTTTACTCACAAGC
>VYZR01073390.1:3869-15405 GCA_013400675.1 Oxylabes madagascariensis | reverse complement strand
TTTCCTATGTCCTTCTTGTTTGTCTTTTTTGTAAACATTGACAAGATAGTCTATTGCTTTTTTTTATCAGCAGCCCTCAGCTAATTAAAAAAAATACCAGTTTGAGGAAAGTTAAGAAGTCCGTCCACCCAGTGGTGGATGGAGACAGTTATTTCAGTAACGGCTGAGAGGTGGAGGTCTGAGAAGTGCACAAACTTTTCATTCTTATTTTTGAGGTCATTGATAAATGACACATATAAGAAAACATCCCCTTTGGATTAAGGGGTGGTGTCACTGGCCTTTGCTCAGATATTGCATTGAATCCATTATCTAAATCTACTTTATTGGTCCCAATTGAAGATACAGCAAAAGTGTTTTCACTGCATAAAAAACCCTGAACCAAATCAACTCCCCCAAACTCCAGCCCTCCCAACCACAAAGTATTGGGATGGGAAAAATATGATAAGTTTGACTCAGAACTTTTCTTCTTTTTTTTTTGTATTTTTTCTAAAATCTACCTAGTAGTATGTGCTTATTAGTAAAATTACCAGTATAAACTGGCATTTGGGTGGTGATTTTTTCCTTTTCTTTTTATGGGTAGGAAGGATGACTATATTATAGCCTGAAGTTGTTAGTATTAATGTTAAAAATTGAGTGATGCATTAAAAAGTAATAAGCACAGCAGCCTGAGTGTGTCTGTTGCAATGTTAGTGACACTATGATGGATTAACAGCCTCTAAAATAGAAATGCATGCTCTGACAAATATTTTACCTAACACTTATTAGTATATTTATGGGTACCAATTTTGCTTTTACTTTGCATCTTTTAAGCATAATCACGCTTTAATATATTTTAAAAACCCACAGACCTATGAATCTGCTATTCTTCTGCGGGTGTGAACTTTCCATGATATGTAATGTCAAGTTATGTTATTGAAGTAGAAGTAGAACTTGAGCATTATACACAAGCCAGAATTTGAAACCCCAGAATAAGAAACTGTCTTCTTGTTTTGGGTTTTTTTCCTGTGATAGAGTATTTTGTGTGATGTTGGAATAACTCATTATGCCCAAGTCTACTTTTCCACTTTGGAATATTATAGAAGTGCCCTAATAATAGATGGTTTCATCTGTCTACGGCAGCCAGGTTTCAATTCATACTCACCAGAACAAGAAGGCACTTGCACTGGTGGGAAAAAAATGCAATTTTAAATTTGATTCTTACCCAAGGTGACAGTAACCCCTTAAGAATTGAAACTTGATTTGCATAAATCAGCAACTCTTAAGTAGGTTTTATCAGGTTGCTATTGTGACCGTAAGACNTCAGATATTGCATTGAATCCATTATCTAAATCTACTTTATTGGTCCCAATTGAAGATACAGCAAAAGTGTTTTCACTGCATAAAAAACCCTGAACCAAATCAACTCCCCCAAACTCCAGCCCTCCCAACCACAAAGTATTGGGATGGGAAAAATATGATAAGTTTGACTCNTGAAATTTGCTAAGTGCTTCCTAGTATTATTTTAGACCTTGTTGATATCTCTTTGCCTTTTGGTAGTTCCTGAAAGCCTTTCTCTGCAATTGAGATCAGATATGTAAGTCTAATAACTTCACAGGACACTTTATTCTGTTGATATATATTATTTTTCCTTATGCAACAATTTAATGGAATTCATTACCACAGTGCATTACTTTTTAATACATACTATTTCCAATTTGAGATAACTTTCCTTTTGAGATAACTTTGATTTTCAGGATCAGTCAATGTTCACAATAAGTGAAAAAGGCTCAACAAAGTGATAGAGCAGAGGTGGATCACAGGTTAGCAACTGCTGCCATGGAATTATAGAAAATTCATTTTCTGTTACATCTAGAGGAAGAACTGTGGTGAATATCAGATCAAGAAATTGGCAGTAGTCAAGACTTCATGAAAGTCACGTTCTCAGCGCAAAATTCATGCTTGTGATGTAGGAATTTATTGGAGAGTGATAGAATTATGGCCTCTGAAGTTATTAGACTTACATATCTGATCTCAATTGCAGAGAAAGGCCTTCAGGAACTACCAAAAGGCAAAGAGATATCAACAAGGTNCTGTTTCTTGGATTAAAAGCCACGTTATATTTTCCACTTGGCAATAAGAATGTTATTTTGAAAATAATTGCACGCCAATCTGAAATTCTGCAGGTTGCTTTCAGCTGAGTGGTTGGAACTTTGACCTCCCTGATGACAGTGAGTCCATAGATGTCACTTCATCTCCTGCTGCAAAAGGTGCCCCTTTGACAGTGGCTGCTCAGGACTGTTGCTCCTCCCTCCCCCCTTGAATACATCATATTTGGCACCCAGTGTTTGTGTCACCAACCCTGCCAGGGTCTGAAGGAAAGGCAATTTCCTAACCCTTGAAGTCTGTACTTAGAGCTGCAACAAGGGTCCCTTCAAGTGGGTCTGAGGAATTTGTAAGATTTGGAGGGGGGCATTCACAGGCCACTATAGACATGACCAGGGGTTCATTCTAGAGAGTAGACAGTAATAGATTCACGTTTAAATAGGCTGTGACCTCTAGTCATCTTCTTTTTTTTTTATTGTCAGAGAAAGAATGCTAGAAAGGTTTGTTTCCATAGCATTCTGTCCATTATATCAGAGCTCTTAATTACAGTTTCTCATTTTTAAGTCCTATCTTCAGTTTGCAGGTATTTTGAATTCATTGAAAGCATTAACATTTATAACCTAGCACCAGCTTTGAGAGTAAAAAAAATAGTTTATTTGCTTAGAGAAGAGTTCATTTCCCAGCGTGAAACCCTTGAAAGAAACCAAAGGCAGACTTTGTCTTAATAGTTGAAAATTCAAAATAAATGAAGCTTCTGTAAAATGGCAGTAACAGTGGACTGCTGAAATTGGATTTGGGTAGCTATAAACATAATTAGCTCAAAGCATTCTAGCTTGCCATGCAGTATGAGCTCTCATAGGCTGGGATGTGATAACGCTTTGCTCTTTTGCATTTTAACTCCTTGTGGAGATTCAAAAGCCAGCTGATCTTAGGCTTTGTGGAAGCAAAATTAACCACATGTTCCTTGGGGGGTTATGGCAAACTGTGAGGTTTATTGGGTGTTGAAGTGTGCTAAAGATAACGTGACAGTAACCTAAAATGCTGTACTCCCAACATACTAATTAGGATTGTATATTAATATTTTTTAAAATCTTTAGAGATTTATATTTCTAGTCATGTAAATGATTGATTATATGTAAACATTGGTTGTGTACGCTCTTAATGCTCTCATGGATGAAATACTAGTGTTTGATTTGACCTATATAACAATATATACAAACAAGATGATAATATTGTAAAGTTGCATATAAAAAATACTGATGTGGTTCAGAATTTCTGCAGGATTTTTATTTCTCCGAAACACTAGCTCATGCCCATTATGTGAAGTCGTGTTCATTTAAGCCAGTGAGTAATGCTACTTGACCTCAATCTTTGCTGTAAGTGGGTGGGAATCAGTCAATAACTTGGCATTCCCACACCAGTGGAACACTTAGATTTGTACACATGAGACCTCCATAAAATTCTAGGAATACATGTTCAGCCTCTCCAGAATAGGCCTCATGTGCAGTCTCCTGTTCTTCCTCAGATGTACAGATCACTTGAAACAAGTGAGCCTGTGTCCTCACAGCAGCCAAACACTATATGATGAGTGCTTCCACCACTGGGTTGTTTACAAATAACAAATTCAGAACCTTCAGATTTTGCCTTTTATCTGACAGTCTCAAGCTTTGCAAAGCTGAGATAACTTTTGTTATCCCTCTACTTCTCCTGTTTCTATTTTCCACTAGTAAGTGTATGTGAAACATTATGTTTGCACAGAAATAAGGGAAAGTTTCATTGAGCTGTTAAAGGCTGGAAGAATTTTCACCATGGGACATTATATTAAATTGTTTACTGTATGAGATGATTCCATATTCTTTCACTTTCCCCCTTTTTATTCTTCCACTGCCTTTATTTAAGGGAGATTTTTTTAAAATGAAGTGTTTCAAACGAGAGTGAAAATGGACAATTTAGTCTGTTAAATAAAAAAAAAAATCACTGTGGAGAACACATCTGAGGATTATAATCTTAGTATTTAGAAGTGCAGAGGAATGTAGTACAAAGCAAGTATTAACACCACATCATGCAGAGTAGTTACAGCTTTTCTATTTTTGTAGTATCTGAATCTTCTAATATATGTGGAATATAGATAAACTGACGTATTTCCTTTCTTGTATTCTTTTTAAAATATTAATTTCCAGTGGAGGTGGCTTACATCTTCAGCAAGGCTTTTAGTACTTCAGCCTTCTACATTTATTACTTCTGTTTAGAACTCATTGTAGATAAGCATCTGAAAAAAGAACTACAATAAACATTTGTATTAATTATATAATTTTCTTCTACCCTTCTCCCCTGTGCCATGTTTTCTTCTCTGTATGCCTCTCAATTGACTTTTATTAGGGTTTGATACATGCCTAATCAGAGACCTCAAAGTATTTGCTGATGATGCAGTTGTGACCCTGTCTTTGCACCCTTTCCTAAGTGTAAATATACCTGGAGGTAGAGGAAAAGAACAATGGGATTAATTCATCAGGTAGTTAATATGTGTATTCATATATTAGGCTTTGCCTTAGTCTGTAGTCTCTGCTTCAGCCTTTGAGTCATATCTCATATTACCCCTTGACCTGGATTTTTTATTTGTTTATTTCTAGGTTGTGTTGATTGTTTTTTGTCTTTTCTTCAATGCCTTAGTTATTTTCTTGAATGTGGTCCTCTGAAAAACCTTTGGGGATTCATCAAGTTTCTCTGCCCCTGTCTGTGACTTTCTGTTACAACATTTGATTCACATATCCAAGTTTTATTTCTGCTTTCATGGGGAAAACAGCTCCTTTCATTTTCTGTGAGATACCGAAATGCACCGTTATGTTCGATCATCAAGGACGCGGGAGAAAATTAGTTGCCATTTTTTATCCCTTAAAAATGGGAGGCCAAGAGCAGGGAGGTGCAACTTAATACACTTGTATGGGGAGCTCTACTTCAGAGACCAGTGGCATGTAAGGAACTTATCTGCTCTTTCTACTGAGATGCACTTTGGTTTCAGAATGTGTATTTGCTATGTGCCTAAATGCTTTCCTTCTCTGGTCAGTTATCTGTGCATACACTTTTCTAGTGGGACCAGAAATTATTCCAGATTCAGCAGTTGTCTATAACAGCATAAGGACATGATAGAAATGCCTCATTACTTCCAAAAGATAAATTCGTTACTATGCTTTGAAACTGGGCTTTCTTCTGCCTTTGCTCCAGGACATCACAAGGCTGTGGCAAATATAGAAACACATTGCTCTAGCCCTAGTAAAAAGGACGGAAACTCTTCAGCAGAACTTACCATTTCTTTTTCCTCTGTTTTCCTGGTCCTTTTTTATGCAAACCCACTTAGGGAAAGTTTCTGCATCCTGATAGGAACAACATGGGAGAAATGCTAACATGAGTTTTGAATCTGGTGTCACAACTGCAGTGATGTGCATACCAGGAATAGTCAGTAGTGGTCAGGCCAGGACACAGCTGCAGATTGTGGTGTCACCTGCAGTGGTTTGTGAGTGTTATGGTTCAGGCTTGCTTTCCATTCGCTGAAGGGTTAGGAGGAGCTAATTTCCTGCACAGACATACCCAGTGTGTGTTAATGAAAGGTGCTGAAAGCACTCTGTGGTATAGTGTACACAAGTTTTTGTTAACACGAAAGAAGCTTGTTCTCTCAAGCAAAAATTTCTTTTGCAAGTGAATTTAGTTTCTTAGACGAGCAATAGTACAAATACAATTTTTGTATTAAACAAATGTGAGTGTCCAGGTTTGCACACACTATATGCATGAACTGTAGGTCTGATATCGTGTTGAATGTATGATAAATGTAAACAAAGTCAAGGTTTGATGAATGACTTTATCATCTTTTTTTTGCCAATAATTAGTGATGGATTAAATCTACGTTAAATTTTGATGGCCTCTTGAACACAGGCATATTGTGTGCTTTCAAAAAGTTTCTAGGGCTTTCAAAAATGAAGGTAAGTGTTGTCATCAGGGCACTGTATTGGCTTGAAGCAGATAAGGATCTTTGGTAACATAAGAACTGTTTGAATCTCACAAAATGAGCTTATGAATTTACTGCCTGACATTGTTTTGCATGTAAAAAGAAGTAAACAGCACAATTATTGCGACAATCAAGCGTTTCTGTTTCACTCCTGGCTTTAGAAAGATACTATTGTTAATGTAATATGTTCAAAGGAGCACATAATTGATTATATACTGTTAGTCAGCCATGTGCATTTTTACATTTCTGCCTGTAGGTAAGCTGAACACCTGGTGACATGGCAGCATGTTTAAAACGCTGCTCAGGAAATCCACAGTAAAAGCACAGATAACAGGACTTTCAAAATGGTTCAGTAATACACGGAATAAATGTTCCTTTTAAGAAATTTTTTCTTTATTGCCTTTATACAAAGGTATTAGTACAGAGGGAAACGTGATCTGTTTACTGTTCTGGTGGGGATGGCTGGTGGGTGGTGAAAGTTGCAGGGTGCTGTGCTACTCGGTTCTGCACAGTTCCCCTGTTAGTCTTTTTATCTTTAAACTTCTCGTTTCTTCTGAGAAAGCAGGATGCTTTTGTCAGCTAGGTATTGAAAAGAGGTTTTGATATTTAAAGCAAACTGTTCAGTGCTCTTAGAGATGTTAATGTGGAAAGAAATACAGCTACTACATTTCGAGTTTCAAGACAGAAAATGTTAAGAACGGTGTACAAAGGCAGAGTGAATATTTTGAGGTGTTAATTCTAACTACAGAGGAAAGAAACTAGAATTTTGGAGCGGACACTGGAGCTATATTGTAGGATGCGAGGGATGACTCAGCCCATGCTCAGATCATGGTCTTGCCATACTTGTTTACATTAAAGTTCAGTCGCTATTTTAATTCTGCACATTTAGCGGAGAAGAAAGTGAGAAAAAAGCAGAAGGAAAAGAATAAAAGCAAAAGGAGGGAGGGCAGATTTTAAAACGCAACAACAATAAAAATGCGTGGACCAGTCCCTTCCGCTCCGTACGCTGCTCTCTCAGCGGAGGAGCTTGTAATCCTATATTTGCTATATCAAGAGGATTCTTCTACGAGCACAAATTAATAATTTATTCATAGGCTGGAGTCAGCCCGCATTGATTTACTTATGCTGCATTTCTTTTCATTCATAAGCCCTTGCCGGTCCCGAGCCCTCGGAGAGTGACTTGCTGCAGTGGGAGGAAGCAGCAAAGGAGCCTTTATGCACAGGGACTGGGTTTGACGTGCCAGCCGAGCGCAGGCCGGGCGCGCTCCGGGCGATGCTCCCCGGGCAGGGAGCGCCGCTCTCCTCGCTCCGCCCGCCCGTGCCCGCCCCGGTGCGGCGGCGCGGCCGGGATGCTCCCGGCACCGAGCTCCGAGCCGCCTCTCCGCGCCCTGTGACAGACAGGTGCTCGTCGTGCAGCGCTGCCCTGCCCGAATCGGGCTCCGCTGGGGGTGCGCGGCCCCCGCCAGCCCCGCCGAGCCCTCCCCGGCTCAGCCCCCGGCAATGTGCAGCGCTCTCTTCTCGCCTGCCTGGAAGGGCTCAGCTCCGCTTCCAGCTCCTCCAGACTTTCTCTGCTTTTGCCGTGCCCTCCCTCTGGTCCGGCTCCTCCTGTGCCTGCCTCTCCGTGTCGGCGCTATCCCGTTAAAAGGCTGCTGCTCCTGCTCCGCTGAACCGGTGCACTGCCTGGCTCCGTCTGGGATGAAGGCTGGAGGTTATCGGCGAGGGAAAGGAGAACTCTAGGCAGCTTTCCACTTGCAAAGTGAGCAGTAATTGCAAGAAGACAGCCTCCCCAGTTGGAATCAATAGTCCGCTTTCTCGCTGCTAAGGGCACTTTGGAGCAGCAGTAGGTCACTGAAGTAACTTCAGCACACTGCTGACTGCGGAGTTGTAAAGAACTACATGCAAGTGGCTGCAGTAGTGCTGGAAAACGCTTTGCTGTTACCAGGGACACAATAGTTTTCAAGTCATTAGAGCTTCGCTTCTGGTCCGCTCCTTCCATTACACAGAGAGGGTCATTCTTTGGAGGAATGAGGATGGAGCTGTGAATTTTTCTTTTCCAGTGTTCCAGTGTCCCCTTCTAGTGGAAGGGGGTAAGAGTGGGGTAAAAGAAGCTTTTAGAAGTAAAACCCCACTGCTGCTGAACTCAGCTTCACTTGAATTTCCTCCAACCTTTCCAGGCACAGAGAGGCACAATGCCAGAGAACCTGAATCTTCTTCGGGCTTTTGGGGGTTTTTTCTTTATCTTCTGGACAGCTTTTAACACAGCCTTAGTGGATGTGGTTGGATCGGAGCAGCAGATCCCCTTGTCAGTGTAAGTGCTTTCGTGGTATTCCTCTCAGGACCATGTTCAAGGATGAGAACTTGGTTTCCCAAGTTCTCCTGTTTTTGTATTGCAGATATTTGACTGTTCCAGGGCACCTTTGCTCCTCTGTCAGCTGTGTTTAAAGTGATTGTCTCCAGGGCGCTTGGCACTACTTTGATTTTATTATAGGAGCATGTGTTGATGGAGTATGTGGCCACTGAGTTTTAAGTGCTTGCATTTACTGAAATTGATGCTGTTAACTCTTTCTCATGTGGGAATTTATCATTCAGAATTGTTTTGCCATTTTATCTGCTGTTTTCTTTTCAATGGATATATGTCATGTTGTGCCAAAGCATGTTTCTGTACAAGTTAATTCCTTAAATTTTAATGGTTCAGGCTGGTAGTTTCGTATCAGAGGCCTTACCTTAGCACAGGGTCTAGTTTGTGCTTATACTTGTACAGTTTCACTGATCTTTTGCTGTGCTTAGGATCCTCAGTGAGCTCTCTAATAAAAAATTGCTCAGGTTCTTCCGAGTGCAGCTGAAGCTGTTACAGTCTCTGTTGCTTGCTATGACATGTGTATTACATTTCTTCCTGTCTCTTTTTTTTTTTTTTTTTCTTCACAGTGTAAAGCTCTGGGCCTCAGCATTTGGTGGAGAGATCAAATCTATTGCAGCCAAATACTCAGGTTCCCAGCTCCTACAGAAGGTAAGGATTTCCTCGGTTGTAATAAGGAAGGTTTTAACAGAGAAAATGGAGGCAGATTTAATTTTTTAAATGAACAGGAAACCAGTGCTGTACGTGCTTTTATCCAAGATCTATTTTTGTATTGCATACTAGTCCCTGATGACTCTTTGCATTGCACTGCACTATCTGTAGAGTTCTTGCTTAACCTGATATTTTTCTGTTTGGATGACTTTTTTTTTTCATTGGAAAGTAAACCCCAACACTTATTTCTTGTAGCCTAGGCTTCAGCCCAGTTTGCGGGTGTTTAGTCTGGTTGCTGCATTGTGATGATGATGTTTCTGTGCAGAAACAGCTGTTTCTTATGAAAAATGTTAACTTCATTCAAGGAGCAGAATTAGTGCATATTGTATTATTTTCAGCCTGGGCTGTATGTACACAATGCATTGTATCAGGAGAAGGCGGCTGCACTGTTGTTTGTCATCTCTGCAGTTTTTACAATGCCATTATTCCCCCAATCATCTCAACCCAGTGCTGAGATGTATTACATCATTACAGATAAGAGGAATGAATGTGGTTATCTTCTTGCTCAGCTGCACAGCTGGGTAATAAGGTAGTGAAGTATAGCAAAAACTTGAGAAATTGGCATAAGTCTACATAATTGGGGCAGAGGGTAATGAAAAAGCAGATTTGAGTATTAGATATATATCAAGGACTCTGTTTAATTTAAATATGCAACCTATAGTAAACGTCTGTATTGTGGACAGTTTATTTTTACAACCGTTGCAAAAAAAAAAGAGAGACTAAGAGGAACATGTTAGATTGAGACTGCTATTTTGGGGCATTTAACATGTGGTTCTCAAAATGCAATATGTAGATGGAAAAACATTGAGACAATCACTGATCAAAAACACTCATTCAACCCAAATATTAAATTTCTGCTGATTTTTTTGTAGACATGATTTTTAGTTCTGAGTAACACTAATTTTATCTTTTGCCTGATTGTGAAGGAAATTATTCTTTGAGCTTGTAGCATTTATTTCGAAAGGCTTATATATGTGTGAAATTATATAACAGTACGTGTAGCAGCTGAAATAAAAAGCTTCTGCTATCCTTTAAAATGAAAGCAACGGGCTTTAGTAATTACTAAAGACATATGAATTGTTTAGCAGCTTGTCTTGTCTTTTCAGACTTTTATACCCAGGACTCTAAAACATGAATTTCACTAAGCGAAAATACAGAGCTATTAAGAACAAAAATATTTGCGGTCTCTTACTGCCTTTCAAGGCCTTTAAATGGCTTCACTTCAATATGTTGGGCAAACTTTCATTTTATTATGAAAATCTGGACACTCATTTATTATACTTCCAGCTCACATTCTTTAAAGTCTGTGTAGTCTTACATTGTCACAGTTTTTTATGAACACCTTAAATTCATAAAGCAGATGGAGCTTTCAGTTTTGATTAGTTTGTAATCAAGTATTATTAAAAGGCTTTATTTTTTTGTTATTGGGCCATAACACACAATTATCTTTATTTAACTTTGGAGCTGTTCCACGCGCAGCCATTTTTGCGCAAAAATGGCTTTAGAAATGAAACCTACCCAGTACTGAGCCCAACATTTGCTAGAGGAATATGAAATGTACCATGTGTGGCAATCATGCTAAAATCCACAAAGAATCAGTATGGAATCCTTAATCCTCCTTCTCTTCCTCATAGTAGATGCTGCTGTCATCCCTCCTGTAATGTATTTTTTCCCTCTGAAGAAGCAAGATTGCTTCCTATTGGTGGTTATAATTGTAGGTAATTGGAAGCTATTCATTTTACCTTTTCATCAGCATCCTTTCTGTTTCACTAACCAGTCTGTGCTCCTGTTTTTGAAGGTGGACAGTGTATGTTCTTTCCAAGTTATTCTGTTTTTCTTTCTTGCTTATATTTTATTTCATTATTTATGAAAAAGAAAAGACTAAACGCAGGTTTGACAGGTATTTAGAGCATTTTTATTCCTCTGTCACATACTCTCTTGGTTTTTTTTTCTTTTTTTCTTCCTTCTGGTACAGTAGTTTTTATAAGATGTCAGTTGCTTTTTCTTTTATTTAGAATTCCAAAATATCTCTGTCCATTTAAGCTTGCTACATCCTGGTGTTGATTGTGGCAAATGAGCCTGGATGACGGATGANAGGCGTGATTGACAGTCTCTACTGCCCAAATGTTTTGCACATTGAGTCATTTGACCCACACTAAAATTTCATTGAACAAATTAATTCATGTGAGATACTCAGTAAAGAAATTTTTTGCCAGTTTACAGTTGTGAATTTTGATGGAGTTACTGCAATCCTTAAGGTCTCGCTGTACTGTGAACATCAAATGCGTGACCAGCACTGGTGTCCTCTTGAGTTTGCAAAAGACGTGTAAGAATATTTTGGTTGCTTTTTTGAAAGGATTTTTTTGACCCACTACTTCCCATATCTT
>VYZR01073387.1:5931-16678 GCA_013400675.1 Oxylabes madagascariensis | reverse complement strand
GCCCCGCTCCGCCCGGCCCGGCCGACAGCGCCGCGGCTTGTCCGGGATCCGCGGCCCCGAGAATAAAACCGGCGGCCGAATGGAAACGGTGTTCAGGAGAGGATGGCGCGGCCAGAGGGAACAATGAAAGCAGGCGAAGTTATAGATGAATAATCCCGGTAAATCCTCCCGAGTGTAGCGATGAGGACGAGGAACGGGGCTGAGCTGTGTGCTGCCGAGAGCACACGCGTGTGCTCTGTACTGGCACCGCTTGGATGTGCTTGGCATCTCCTGTCACACGGGCCCTGGGTGGCAGCTGCAGCAGGACACCCGATGGCACAGTCCCGGGCAGCAGCGACCGCAGGCTCTCAGGTAATTGTGTTCCTTACTGGGAACACAGAAATCACTGAGAGACCTTGGGACAACGTGCGCTGTCTTCATCCAGCATCCAGCTTTAGCAATGGTTTCATTTGCACATCATTTTCCTAGCTGATAATAACCCTCAGTATTTAAAATGATGGTTTTGCGAAGAGAGGTTAGGAAGTGAATCTATTCTAGTTCTTTTCCACTTGGAGGTACCAAAGCATGCCCTCATATCATTAGAAAGGTAACACTCGGGAGACAGAAGAACACTCTTTTAGCCAGCCATAATCACAATAAACAGCACCGAACCATTTGTGACAAAACTGCCGCATACAGATCTTAGCTGGGCATTGTATTATATTTTTTTTTCATGAGGAAAAGCAAACAGAAGACCCATAACAGAGTGTGTTTAATCACAGTCTCACAACGTATAGCAACCAGCTTCCTATGTCAACCACATGGTTGTCTTCCAAAGTACTTTACCTCTTCATCTCATTCTGTACCACACAAGATCTCACCTCTTTCCAAGATATAGTTACAGAACTGATGACTTCTTTTGCTTGAAATATTAATTAAAGCTACAATTAAATATTTATTCCTGGAAATCTTTTCTCCTTTGTTTTGTGTGCCAAAACTGCTTTTTCCAGGGTGGAGGAGGACGAAGGCACTACATAAGTAAGCACTGTTCAGAGCAGTCCCCCCAGCCACACAGTCTGGGATTACAGCCGTGCTTTCCTCGAAGGTTTGGCACTCCTGAGTCATCCCTCTTGCTTCCTTCTCTCCCCCTGCTTCCCAGGCAGAGATGTACAGCCCATGGGAGATCCATGGCATTCAACACCACATGGGGGGTTTGAGGGACCCTCCTGTGTGTGTGTGTGCATGTGTACCCCCAGCTACCATGGTTAGGAAATGGGATTTTGCCTTCCTCTTTTTTCCAACAACTGTTGGAGACAGGAGAGTTTCCAGCTTCCCCATAACTCCAGCTTGTCTCCCTCCCGTTCTCCTTTCTCTCAGTACAATTAGTGACCATCAGTTAATCATTTCCAGCCCACGTGCCTACCGTGCTCCTTCTGTCCCTGGTGTGGGTGGCCGGCAGCAGGGCAGCTCCTTCCCAGGGTGCAGGCAGGGCTGGAGATCTCCCCTGAAGCCGGAGCTGCTGGGCTGGGCCAGCAAGGAGCCCCTCACAGCTGCGAGGAGGGCAGGAGGAGGTCCAGAGCTGCAGGACTCGCCTGCCTTCTTTCCTTCTTTTCCCTGCTTACTCAGACACAGCTCTGGGCTGTTGCAGGGACTGAGCACTTCCCTCAACAGTCCTGACAGGAAAAAAAATAGGATTTCTTGATAGCATCATTATACCGCTTTTCATTCATTTAAAGTATTCCAAGTGCAATTACTTACACAATTTGAGTCAAGGAAATGAGTGTGTAGGGGGAAAATGTATCAGGTAATGTGATTCATTAGTAATGGTGGGTGATACGTGTCCCTGTGCAGCAGCAAGGATGAGGTGGCTTGAATAGCTTCTAGATAATTAGATGGGTGCTGCTTGTCAACACAGGGCAAATACTGCCCCCCTCTATTAAAAAGGCATGAAAGGGTCTAGGATTGCTCTACACATCACAAAGGCAATCCTGATTTCCTGTTCCAGGCTGGCCTTCAGAACGATTTGATCTAAAAGCTGTGGTTGGCACAAGCACAGAGAGTGTAGGCTGGACATGAATGAGCTGTGCCTGGAAATGAGGAACAGACTCTTAAAGATTAGAGCAATAAGATTGTAATAGAGAATAATAGGAGGAAAAATACCCTCAACTCCTTGAATATGTGGCACATGTATGCTTCACTCCAGAGTGCTCCAGTGCACTTCATGTTCTCGTGTCCAGTCCCAATGCTGGCTGGAACCCACCACTGTGCCAGCCCTGAAGAGTGGGATCTGCCTTTCACTCAAGGCTGTTTACTATATAATGGGATACACTCATTCTATTTTACCAGATCAAATTTTTCCTACCAGGCATCTGACAAGTTATTGTGTGCTCTCACTGTCTTAATCATCTGTAATTTTGAATCATGCTTCAGATGAGCTCTGCTCAGTTTGCAAAGCGTAGGAACTGAGGATATCTTTGCTGTTCTCAGATAAATCATAGCAGCAAGACCCAGGGAAAAAATGCTCATAAAGAAACAAATCTTCTTCTGTGGTTAGGATTAAAATTCAATTCATGTTAACCAAAGGTACAAATAACCTTGCAAATTGTTTACAGAGATTTGAAGCAATAAAAACTAAGCCCCAAATTGCCATATAGTCAATGACACAGTGTACTAAAAGTAGCACTAACACAACCTTCTCAACAAGAATTTAACAAACATCGTTCCACCTTTCCCTCAGGGGAGGATTTAACCCCCAAACTTAGTTATCAAATCCAGAGCACTCCTAATAGCAGGGTGAGAAATTAGTTCCTGAGCCCCACAGCCAAGACTGGGACACAATGTCATGGACAAGAAGTAGGTCAGCTCCAAGTTGTAATCACCTCCCATTTTGTCATCCTTGAAGGTGTAGCAAAACCCTACCAAACAGGAATTGCTTAACTCCTAGTCTGGCCAGCTGGCTATTTCATTTGGCTAGTGAAACAGTGAGAGCTGGCACAAGCTTCCCTTGGGCAGGGGTATCTTCTTATGTTCCTTTTCCCTTTTCTTACACCAAAACCATTCTTTATTAGAAAACAAAGGACTCCACAGCAGTGCAGAAGTCATTAGTGAGCAGCTTGGCAGGAGGCACAATCCATCCAGTTGCTGCAGATTATTTTTTCTCTTTGCTAGCTTTTTTTCAGGTTTCACTCCTTCTGAAGAAGAATTATGTTTATCATGAGCAGAGGAATCTTTTGATGCGTGAAATCAGTCGGAAGCTACACAGCTACCAAAGATTTTAAGGTCGGTCAGGCTGTCTCTGTTGGTCCTGATACAGTCACCTAATATTCAGCTCTGAAACCTGATTTTTCAGATCGTTTGTCTTCACAGCCAAAAGGATAAATTTTTTACTTCAGGGAAAATAACATCTATGGATTGTGCTGAAGTAGAAACACAGAAAAGCTGAGCTTCTCAGCAAGGTAAGCTCCAGGGAAATTGGGGTGTTTAAAGACCCCATGTCTTGTCTTTTTGGTGTTTTTACTTCCCATGCAATAGGCTTCCTTAAAACAACCCAAACTCATTCTCGTAGAAAAACATGGCCTTAAAGAAGAACTTTCTCCATCATTTGCTTTTTATTTTGTTAATATTGACTGCCTGTCAGAAATATAATACTGTCCCCTGCTCCCTGCTCCTATGCTGCCATCTTCTACCCCTTCCTCCTGTTGGCATTTGCTCTCAGTCCTTAGCAGCAGCTGCCTCACTCTGCTTGTCGTGTGGAGACTGACATCCCTGAGCCTCTGTCCCTCCTGAGAGCTTCTCCTCTGCTTCCAGCCATCCCTGGCAAGCTCAGCATGGCACCCACCATCAGACCTGCCTGCTATGAACTCAATATCAGATGCCAAGCAGCTTGATTTACTGAGATCCACAGGGTTTGCATTATGCATGCTGGAGGGCCAGGCCAGGAGCTGATAGGCAGAGGGCATTAACATTTGAAGACAAGATGCAGCATCACAGCTGAAGTTTCCTTTCCAGGTACAGAGTGCTACCAAGGGTTCATCTACAAGTGTAGTGCAAAATAACCGCAACCACTGAGGAGTGGAGAACTTCTGAGTATACACACTGTGCCTTGGCAGTGCACAGCACTCAATCAGGCAGCTGCTTTTTGGAATACAGAATATAAAAGCAGCTGCTCAACAAACATATTGCTATGGCCTTCACACAAGTTTCCAGCTTTGAACTGGAGCAAAGATCAAAGTGACTCATATTTTACTAATTCTGACAGATGTCAGGATCCAAAGATGGCAGCAAGTCAGAGTGCTGAGCCACTCTTCGATAAAAGTGCACACATACCATGTTGTGTTACCTGCAGTCATTTAAATACGTGTGTTCTACCACACACTGAATGACAATATCCATAATTCACAATGATGAAGACTGATGATGATGATCACATAATTTGTAATGATGACATGCTGATAGCTAATGAAAGAAAGAAGGAAAGAAGGAAAGAAGGAAAGAAGGAAAGAAAGAAAGAAAGAAAGAAAGAAAGAAAGAAAGAAAGAAAGAAAGAAAGAAAGAAAGAAAGAAAGAAAGAAAGAAAGAAAAGAGCTATGCTCTGTCCAAATGAAAACACAGGAAAATCTTTGTGGTGTAAAAGAGCCTACCAAACAATCCTCTCCTGTAGTCCTGATTTCAAGCCTGAGATGTTTTGGTTCCTAGAAATTCTTTTCCCAAGCAATTTTCTGTAAACAAGAGAAATGTTTTTGTAACTGTACCTATGTTTATCCATTCTTTCTCAGAGGAGAGGTTTCTTAATGAACATCTGTTTTAACCAATGTGATTGTAAAGGCTTACCTTTATTTCACCAATGAAATTAGTCTGTGTAAAATACTACATAAAAGAAACACATCTCAAAAATAAAGAGTCATTTTTCTAGCCTTCTGATGGAAAGTCTGTGTCATTGTTTGGTGTACAACAGCGATACTCTCCCACACGTGGGTTGGGTTGTTGTTGTGATCTGCCTTGAGAGATGGCACTGCCTGGGGGGAAACCACCAACACTGAGCATTAACCAGCAGCAGCCCTTGGAGCTGTGACAGCTGCAGCTGCCAGGAGCTCCATACAAAGGCTGGACACTGCCAGTTTCTTCTTCCCTCACTACCTGCCCATCCTCAGATTATGCACTGTTCTCCTCTTTTCCCAGTCTTTCTATTCTGTTTGGATCCCCAGCTGCACACAGAGGTCACATCTGCACTTAAACTCTACATCCTGCAAAGAACTCTGTTCATTATCAATTGATACCCTGTCACAACTGTGATTAAACTGATACAAATACCTTTTCATCCCTTTTGGTAAAAGACTGGCTCCTATTAGCAATAGGAATTGACTGGACAAATAGATCCTTCCAAAACTCTTGTAAATGCAACACACTGCACAGCAAGAAAAAATTATCAACAACTGGAATTTTTTTTCTTGAAAAAAGGCTTAGATAAAAATTCCCATGGTGCTAGAACTATTAAGTGAATAAAACAGAGATGGAAAATAATACGATGGAGAGAGAGATCAGTACCAGGCTCCAATGTCCCAGCATCCAGAAGGTTCTGTGCTCTCTTGTTTCCAGAAGTTTGGAGCAGAAACCACAGTCACAGTCCATGTAACAAGATGCTGCTTCCTGTGTTAGTGATCAATGTGATATATGGTTAGAATATTTGTGTTTGTTTAATTTTGGGCAAGGATCCCATCAGCATTTTCACGCCCACACCAGGAAGGGAGAAATGCATTCTCCCAGCTACATTTCTTAATGTATGGTTACTTGTATCAATCCACAAGACACAGTTAAAGGCACAGTCTCTGTCCTCTTTTTCCCTTAAAAAACTCTGGATATTAAATCTCATGAACACATTTCCTCTAGCCTTCTGAAAACTGGCAACAGCAAGTTAGATCTGGCAAAACAAGGGTGTTTTCAGAGGCTGGCAAGCTTGCCACTCTTGAAAGCTTACCAGGTTTTAATATTTAATGATCAGACATCGCATTCATTGTTCTAATCAATTCTTTTTTTAGATACAAGTCTGTAGAGTCTCAGAAAGTGCAATCAGGCTGTGCTGGAGATCTGTAGAGGCTTCCCACACCAAACAGTCAATGGCTACACTTGGTAGGAAAAGAGTAGGGGAGGCAGAGTTCTCTGCCCTGTTCCATTAGAGGCACACTGAAGCCATAAAAGAGGCAGATTGCCTTGAGATAAATCAGCTTTTACAAAGCCTTTTCTTTTCATCCTTCATGTTGGTGGCATTTTTTACTTAGAATTAAGTGAAATGGAAACTTTTATAATGTTGAAGTAAGGAAAATTCTTTCTTGGAAGGCAGTGGACAGATATAAGCCCCTCACACGCAGAGGAACTGTGTGGTGGGTGCATGTGAACACAGACAGGGGTTGGGTTCAGCCAGGCAGTGGGGCACAATGTTTGTTTTAGGACCCCATGGAACATGTGGGGCTGATGGAATATCAGAAATAAAACTGATAAATAGTCAGAAAAGAGTGTCTGAAGTCATCTCTTGAAAAGAACTGAAGTACCTTCAGCCAAATGCTCCTCTTTCTCTGATTGGGCTTCCCAACCCCCCCTCCTTTCAGGAGCCAAATATTTACCCCATTCCTTTCTGCGGGAACAATAGCCAGAGGAGGATTGGTGCATTCCCCCCTTTTTAGTGTCCTGACCCATCCCAATGAATGTGGGGACCTCCAGCAAGGGCAGTTCCTAGGGAAGAGAAGACTTCTCCAGAGTCTCTCAGCTGGTCTCTGTTGGCCCAAGTGTACAAGTCATCTGAGGGGGGCTTGAGTACTGGGCTCTTCTCATCCAGAAGGTTCCTCTCATCAGTAGGTGATCCTGTAATTCCTTCACCATTGGATTAATAAACTCTGGACTGTTCTTAGCAAAAAAATCTCTGCATTGACTGAGAGCTTCAGGACTGAAGGCCACACAGATCCCCAAGAGATACACATTCCAGATGTAGACTCAGATCAACTCAGACAGAAGAACAGACTAAACCCCACTCCCTCCATAACTTTGGTGAATTGCTGAGGTTTATGACATCTTGCATTGCAGAGAATAGCTCCTAGGAAATTATTTTGTTCTAACTGAAGCAAATGAAGCAAACTGAATAGTGCTCCCTCCCCTGGCATTTCTCTTACAGCCCCATGGACAGAAGCTGAATTGTGGGAGTTCATTAGCACAGCCTTCCTTGGGCTCAGGGTTTCACACCCTCCATTTGATGCTTAGATGAGGATGCACCATGAATATCAGGTCTAAATAACAGAAATCAAGATGGGTTGGAAAGAGATTTAGTGAGAATTCTGTTTGGCAGGAAGACGGGAATTATGTCTGCAAGGATAAAAACCTCTCCTTACAGAGCAGCAGGATTGATCAGGTTTGTTAAACCCACCCAATAAACAGTGGTGCTGTTGTTTTTTAACTGCAGCTTGTCCTTATGAAAGAAGCTTGTTTATGCTTTCCACAATGTTCACAGGTTCTTTTAATGGCACTTCATATTTCTCTACTGCACAACTGAATAGAGATTAGGAAAAAATGTAGCTGTGCTTTATTTCAAAGGGCTGCACAATAATGAAAATTGCACAGATCTTTGGGTTTAGTCCAGGACAGCCACAACTGATGGCATCTTGCAAAGAGATCAATAGGATGAGCTGATAAAAGTAAACATCTTTAAATATGATTGTAACATTCTCAGAGAATACTTTTCTAGATCAGATGAGTGGTAAGAAAAGAGTCATTTGTGTATTGGGATAGAAAATGCATGGGAATATTTTCACTCATTCTCTTGCAGAAATGCACATTTCTCCATTTAAACTGCTGCTGAATTCCACCTCAGAGGAAATCCCTCCAAACATTTAAAGGGGGTCCCAATACAAAAAAAATATAATCCTGTAAGTCAATATTTAGTTGAATGCACAGGAACTGCATGAAATGAGTAGAGATGTTGCTCACTCTGTATTTTACATTGACAGAAACATTCACATGTGGTACAGGCAAACATAAACAATCCTTGATGCAAGGAATTCAATGTATTTTCTGCAAATATGAATGCAAGATAAGACCAAATGCTGACAAAGAAGCTGACAACTAAAAAACTTAATAGAAATTGTTCATCTAATTTTGAATCATCATTAGAAGCTCAAAACAGGAAAAAAACTGCTCAAAAATGTGTGCGTGTGGAGGGAGTCAAGGACAGGTCAAATCCCATGCATTTTCCATCCCAAATCTGTACAAATTTGATGGAGTTAGGGAGTAAATGCATTAAGTAACAAGTAAATAAGATTTAAAATCTCCAGGCAGTGCCATGTCCATTAGATGGATGTGTATCGAGGCTCCCTGCAGTCATTCTGGGGAAGGATCTAAACAAGGTGAGGGTGCTGCAGAAACCCCTCAGCCCCTTGCACTGCTGCCTGCAAAGGTCAGTGCTCACTAAATCCCAGTGTGTCCCTGTGACCTTGTGTGTGCAGCCGCAATGAGCTTCCAGAACGTTCTGGTGAGTTATCCTCCTCTCGGGCTGCCCATGGCTGTGGAGGTGTCACACACCACATTTCCCAGCACTGACCCTGCTCCCATCACCCAGAGGAAACGCTTCCCAGCCCCTTTGTTTCAGACAAAGCAAGCAGGAAACACTCAGCTACCTTGCTCCCAGGCTTTTGCCATCCATTTCACCGCTTCCTGCCCCTGCCTGTTTTGGGAGAGAAGTGTTTAAGAAAATTGCTTCTTCCACAGTTCGGGTTTCGCTTGCAGAGGCAGATTCAGGGTCTCACTGGGTTCTCCCTCCTCCTGCCCTCAGGGTGGGGAAAGGGCAGGAGCAAAAGGAGGATGGAACCAGGAGGGCTCACAACATCTGTCTCTTTGAGTTTTAGCCTTTCCTTCCCTTCAGCTGGGGGATGTTTCTCATAGCATGGAGAAATTTTTCATGGATATTCTCTCTGTGGTGATGGGCTGGGGTCCTTTGGCAGTGGGAACTGGCTATGCAGGGGCNTGGACATGAGAGGAATAAAATCTCTGAGCTGGCTTGGAAAGAAGTGCTCACTAAATTAATTCCATGAGCAATGAGGTGATTCCCCATTCTGATGTTAAATCTGCTGCGACTCCACCAGTGCAATCACTCCACAGCCTCTGGCAATATCACCTCAGTATCAGGTTTAGACAGTTATTATTGTNGCAGGAGCAAAAGGAGGATGGAACCAGGAGGGCTCACAACATCTGTCTCTTTGAGTTTTAGCCTTTCCTTCCCTTCAGCTGGGGGATGTTTCTCATAGCATGGAGAAATTTTTCATGGATATTCTCTCTGTGGTGATGGGCTGGGGTCCTTTGGCAGTGGGAACTGGCTATGCAGGGGCAGGCATCGCGGTATTTTTTTTTAACTCTAAATTGACAGTTCCAGGTGTTTGATTTCATGAATTATTTGAGCAGAGTCAACCACTGACTCTATTTTTGAAAAAACAAACCAAACCAAAACCAAAACAACCAAAGAATTTAATGCAGTCCAACAATTTTTTGTTGCTTTCAGAAATTTTTGAGGGATTAATGGAACACTAAACAAATGAATTCCTCTTTGTATGGTAAATGAAAGGATAGAAGGATTTTATGTTTGTATCACACTAGTGTATGAAACAGGGGAAGATTGGAAACATAAGAGAGGTGTTTGCACAAAAATGACAGCTTAAAGTGGTTGTCTTTCCTGCTTATGATGAGCTTCAGTGGTGCAAAAATGTCACATCTTCGTTGGTTTTATAGGGAATATTGAAAATAATTTTATGCCAACACCACAGCAGTTGACAAGGAGAAAGCCAGAATAAGAGTGCTCTGATCAGGGAATTTTCTGTACCTACTCTCCTTCCAACAGCCATATTTCCTCAAGATTAAACAAGTCATTGGAAAATATTAAAATTCCCAGAGACATTGTTTGAATTCAATTATATTCTTTTAAAATAAATCAATATAACACTTCCTAGTAGTTCATCAGGTAGGTTTGCACCTCATCCTTCTCTCCAGATTTGCAGCCACAGAGCTGTGTGTGTGTTTAATTTCTTTCTGCTGATCTCTAATTATCTTTTGACCCCGGAAAAGATTTCAGTCAGCCTGTAGAAAGTCATTCCTGTACAGTGATGTTCAAGAACAACAACCCCAGTACATGCCCAGTTTTGTATGTGTTAGTGACAGACAGCTTTGGGATGTGTCTCACATCCTTAAGCCTGGGGAAAACAGAGAGAGCACACACGAGGCAGAAGCACTTAACAGCTCTGATTTTTTCAGAATGACATTGAAGTCAGTATTTGGTTCAATTAAACATTAAGATGATCCCGTTGCTACCTCCAGTTTCTGCTGAAGTAAAGAAGAGTGAATAGGAAAAAATATAAATCAACATCCCAGATCATAAACACTAAAGAAAGAAGAGACCTCCTGTTCTTTAGGGTTTCTCCAGGTATGAGCTGTATCCATGTGACAACAGTATTGCAGCACTGCTCTTTGTTTCTTTTACAATTTTCTTCTGTAACCTTGTGCTTTTCCATTAATCCTCCACCTGCAGTCTGAAATTCCAAACTGATGGACTAGAATTTGCTGTATAAAGGATGATTTTATTAATCATATAAATTTTTGTACGTGGTGCAATATTTAACCTAGATATATGAATGTTTCAGTGGACATGAGAGGAATAAAATCTCTGAGCTGGCTTGGAAAGAAGTGCTCACTAAATTAATTCCATGAGCAATGAGGTGATTCCCCATTCTGAAAAAATCAG
>VYZR01073374.1:6622-17785 GCA_013400675.1 Oxylabes madagascariensis | reverse complement strand
TTTTTTGGTTGGTAGTTTTTTGTTGGGTTTTTTTTTTTAAGGACTGGTAAGGGACTGTTTATTGGATGGTGACAAATCTGTTGTCTGAGCAGCTTTCCTAATAAACCAGATTATTTTTGTTGATGCTGATAGCTACATAAACCAGTATCTGCCATGGATCTGCATCATCTGTTTTGACTCTACACTCCTCAGGAGAGCGTCTGCTTGTTTCCCACATTAAGATCAGGAACTGCAATACTCACACGGGGTAACTCTCCCCACTCCACTTCCATCCATTAATTTCCACAAGGGTTGCTCAAAACCCTTGGGAATTCCCCCTGATAGATGTGGGACTGGGATCATATTAAAACAGATTAAGGGTAAGCAATAAGTAGCAATAAAACCACATCCATGCAGCTTTAATATCAGCAGTGGAGCAGCATCCCCGAGCGCAATTTCATCGATTTTAGCGGAATTATGTCATGCATTCATTTGAGCCAGAACCACGATATATATTCCAGTGCTCCTGGAAACCCTCTTGGAATTTATTCTCCAGTGGAGGAGGTTCCATTAGAATAAAGAGACGCCAGTTTTAACCATTGATCAGGAAATATTGTGGCAGAGCCCAGCAGAGGCATTGCAGAGGACCTCGCAGCAGACTGACCTTTTTGCTGTGTGGCATGGAGATTGCTGGAAAGAAGGGAGCAATTAAAGAGTTATTTGCTGAGGGCACCCAGGGGCACTAAAACCCCTGTATTAAAATGGGCCTGGGCTCTGGCTGTGCCCTTTATATTCAGCTTGCAAAGGAAGCTCCTCTCGAGAAACGGATACAATATTTTTGCAGCCGGTGACAAGAGAGCCTTGACAAATTTCAGATCAGCTCACTTGGAGGGAACAAAGGCTGCCCAAGTGAGTCAAGTTCACTCCTCAGTAGCCATGACAACACTTTCAAGAACTCACAGTTTAGGGAAGAAGGGAAATAAATTCTGATTGGCGACACAAAGTGATCCATTACTGCTATCCTCAGTTACCTGGAAGTGCCTGGACAGCTCCAAGGTTGAGAAAGGGATGCTTGGTGACATCCTGGGGAGGATGTGTTTTATCCCAGATGATTTCAGAGCTCGGGGAAGGGCAGGATGGGATGCTGCAGACCCTTGGTGTGTGTCCATGGAAAGCAAGGGAAGGTGTCGCCTTGATTTCAGCCTTCTGAATTGTTTTCGTTTCTGTAATGGGGCTCTCACGCTTTCAAGTATCAACAAATAGTTTGTTTTCATATTTTCATGGAGGAGGAGAGAGTTGACAGACTGTTGGTCTGACCAGTGTGTTGGAGGCGTGGCAGCTTCACTCTCCAATCCATTGTCACCTTTGGAATTCTATAAAATGTCAAAGATGTAAATAAAGTTCCTTCTTTTCCAGCACGACTGAGTGTGTAGGTGCAGTTCTTTCCTGTCTCCTATTCCCACAGGAAGGAGGTGAGGTTCCCTCCAGCTCCTCACTTGGGTGCTCCTGGAAGACATTTTGACTCCCAGGACAGCCTCAGAGGAACAAACCAGGAACAGAATATTCATCCTCAGTGTCAGTCCAGGAGGAAGTCTGAGATGCTGCAGGGGTGGTTTAAGCAGAACAAGTTTAAGTTTAAACAGACCTGAAGGGGGCCCTGGGCTGTCCTCCACGCCCCTTGTCTGGGCTTACAACCAGCTGCAGGTCAGGAACATCATAACACTGCAAATCCTTGCCCAGTGGAAGTGTATCCTGGCAAGTGCTTGCCTTGCAAGTCACATCTGCTCTTTGAAAGTCTATTTCCCTTCTTTCCATTCCCCCAGGAAGTTTGCTACAGTTTTATTAGGGTTTTTGTCTTTTATTTTTTTTTCCTTCATCTTTTTGGCTGTAATAGCTGCCCTCCAGCTGTATCTCTTTTTTGCTTCTCATCCAGACAGCTTCTGCCAGTGTTAGTACTCATGTGGGCTACAGGAAACCAGAACCTTCACTGGTCAGTAAAGGGTCAGTGGGAGCTTCAGAGTGTTCACAGCAGAGGAAAAAGGGATTAAGATCAGTGGTTGCTTCCTCTGCCAGTCCCAAATGGGGTCGGCAGGGCAGGAGACAGGGTAATGTCCCCTGTACTCCCCTGGAAATGTATCTGCTCCCAGCCAGAGGGTCAGGAACAGTAAATCCATTATTCTGTCCTGTCCAGCTTCATTAAAGAAGGAAAAAAAAGAGTGACAAGTGTGGGATTGATGGGGACAACAGTGATGTAGTGGCCTGTTCCTTAGGAGTGGAGGTGCAGCATCCACGTCTATTCCAGGGCCTCCTAAAAGCCTCCTCAGATGGTTCCAGGAGGCCTGGAGACAGCTCTGTTCCACAGGGAGAAGAGATTGATGTTGTGGCAGATGAAAATACTGGATTGAGCACATCCAGAGAGAGCTGGAGCTGTTTGCCCACCAGGGTGTGTTGGGTACCTCCACCTCTGCACCTCCAAAGTCTGGAATAGGTCACAAGCACAGCAACAGCCCCAAAAATTCTCCTCTCCTCTGTCCTGCCTCAGTGCAGCTCTGAAATTTCCTCTCCTTGCACTGGGAGCTCTCCAGACACAACTGCAATCCATCTAAAATGTGAAATTTCCACTATTTCTAGAATATTAACAATCAAACCCCACCTCTGCCGAGGAAACAAAGCTGGCTGTGCATGGAGGTGACTCCCACCACCACATCAAGGTCTAAGGGGAGGATTTTTCCTTCTGCTGTGCAGGAATCTGTGATCTCACCAAGGAGTTTTGTTCCAGGTGGGATCAGCTTTCCAAACTCACCCGTGAACAAAAATGTTTTCCATCAGACCAACGAAATATGCTTCCACTTCATTCAAATGAAAAAGGTTCATTTCAATTTCAGTCTTTTTTTTATAATTTGGTTTTTATCGCGCAGAAGGAAAACCTGCTGAGGGTTTGCAGTTCTGTGGGGTTCAACATCGTGAAATGCAGCAATAAGAAAAGAGTCTTTTAAAGGGAAGGAATCCTATTAAAGGACAGTGATACAACAGTGATACTGGGGGATGCTGGACTTGATTATCTTGGAGGGCTTTTCCAACCTTCGTGATTATCTGAAAATCAGAATCCCTGGAAACATCCAAGGCCAGGATGAACGGGGCTTTGAATAACCTCACTCTGCCAAAGATGTCCTATCGCTGTTTCACAACAAAAATGACACAGACTCTCGAGATCAGAAGGCTAGAAAAATGACTCCTTTATTTTGGGATGTGTCTCCCTTTTATACCATTTTACACAGACCAATTTGATTGGTGAAACAAAGGCAAACCTCTTCAATCGCATTGGTCAAAACACAGGGACATCAAGAAACCTCTCCTGTGAGAAAGAATAGATAAACATAAGTACAGTTACAAAAACATTTCCCTTGTTTACAGAAAATCACCTGGGAAAAGAATTTCCAGAAACCAAAACATCTCAGGCTTGAAAATCAGGGCTACACCCCAGCACTGCCAAGGCCACCACTGACCCATGTCCCCAAGTGCCACATCCACACTTTTAAATCCCCCCAGGGATGGGGACTCCACCACTGCCCTGGGCAGCTGTGCCAGTGGTTCATAACCCTTCCCATGAAGAAATTATCCCTGATATCCAACCTAAACTCCCAGCAGCTGTGGCTTCCAACCTCAGTTGTCTCCAATGCTTTTGGATGTTTTTTTCCCTAGAAAAATAACATTACAGCAAGTCTGTAGGAACTCAGACGCTTCAGAAACCAGGCCCCTCCAGAACTCACAGCCTGTGGATTGGAAACCAACTCTTTAAAGAAAATACTCCTTGAAATCCCTCCCTGCGCCCGGGGCTTTGCAAACCTCCACTTACTCCTGGCATCCATCCCCGGATTGTGTCACTCGCCAGCTCAGTTAAGAAGTTGATTTGAATATTGTTTTATCACACTGTGCCTTGCAGACAGCATTGAGTCAGCTTAAAACCAGCGCAGTGTGTACTGGCTCCCAGTTAATTATAGGCATAAAACATCATTTACTCCGCTGAAGGGAAATACTTGGGATCCAGAGGGCTCTGTGCTGCAGACGCCGGTTCTTGCGCAGGGTTTTGTTTCCTCTCCATTATCTCAGGGACAGTTTTGTGGCTGGGGGATTACAGATCTTTGAGGGCCGTGTCCAGACATCCCCCAGTGCAGGGGTGAGGGTGTTTTGCTGGCAATTTTTGTTCCAACGAGCTTTTAATCCAACTCTCAGGAAAGAAAGGAGGAAATTGCACCCTTAGTAAGTAATTGCCTGTCTCTGGCTTGGGGTTTCTTAGGTACCTGTCCTTCCTTCAGCAGGGTCTGGCTTGATCCCTAAAGAATTCCATCACTGAGTTGGTGTTTGTCGCTCTTGAGCATCAAACAACAGCACAGACTCTCGATTAGAGGGCTAGAAAAAGTGAACCTTTATTTTTGAGATGTGACTCTCTTATATAGTATTTTACACAGACCAATTTGATTGGTGAAACAAAGGCAAACCTCTTCAATCACGTTGGTCAAAACAGATGTTCG
Source organism: Oxylabes madagascariensis (assembly GCA_013400675.1). NCBI lineage: Eukaryota > Metazoa > Chordata > Aves > Passeriformes > Timaliidae > Oxylabes > Oxylabes madagascariensis. Next base: position 13,274 of record VYZR01073374.1, on the reverse strand, counting down.
TCAAGAAACCTCTCCTGTGAGAAAGAATGGATAAACACAGGTACAGTTACAAAAACATTTCTCTTGTTTACAGAAAGTTTCCTGGGAAAGGAATTGCCCAAAAACCAAAACATTAAACCAGGGCCACAGGTGTTTCCTCCTGTTCCAGCTCTCCAGGCAGCAGACAGTCATGGTGTTAATGGCCCAAATGAGGATTTGTTTTCCCAAAAGCCGTATTTTTGCACTGTGCCCCCCTCTCAAACCATTCACAGGAGCTGCATCCTGGTCATTGCTGCCTGAACGCTGCAGGAAAGGTTATTTCCATCACAGGGGTTGGATCACCTCTTAAACCCATGTAATAAACCCATCTCATTAAACAAATCCATCTCCTTAAATCACCTGAGAGCTGAAGGGAGTCAAGGGCTGATCAGGACCCTCCTCACTGGGGTTGTAGCACACGGACACGGCTCAAGAGCAAACTCTGAGTTATTCTGGGAGAGTCTGAATGTGTAGGAGTTTCTGGAGGAACTCTGGAGAGGCTTTGTGGCCACAGGGCAGCCCTGAGGTTGGCCCGGGATGTTCAGGGTTGCCTTGGCTGGGTGCCCAGGCACGGGGAGGCAGCTGGGGAAGGAGCTGCAGCAACAGCATCCCACCCTCTCCCTCAGGCTGTCAGGAGCACTTCAAATCGGTGGGAGAAGAGCAGGCACAAGCTGGAATATCTCGGGAAGCTCCGGTGGGAGCAGGAATTGCTGGTGAGCACTGGGAGGGCCGATCTTGGAGGGGGACACTTTGTTCCCGTCAGTTTGAGGTGTTTGGGAAGGGCAGGAGCGAGGGGGAAATGCTTTGCTCGTGGAAGGGCACGTAACCAAATTCTCTGCCCCCACCTCCTGCTCCTCACTGCTGAATGAAAAAGCAGCTCAGTCCATCTAACTTTTTTTAGCAGATTATCCCTGTTTTACACTAAAAGCGATACAGACTCTCGAGATCAGAAGGCTAGAAAAATGACTCTCTTTATTTTGGGATGTGTCTCCCTTTTATACCATTTTACACGNATTCTGTGATTCTATGAATGGAACGGCCCAAATCTGATAAAGCTCAAACTCCCTGAGGAAACTGAGGCACTGGATGCACTTGGGACATGACCCCAAATCCCAGCAAGCCTCTAAGCAGTTCCAAAGGTAAACCAGCACTTGTGGCTCCAGCAAGCACTGCCAGCCACAAACCCTCTTCGGGATTTAAGTGATGACTAACCAGAAATAGGGTCCTCTTCTTCCTCACCAGCACATCCTGAATCCCACAGCATCCCTCAGAGGAATTACCCTGTTGCAGCACTGCTGGAATGTTTTCTGGGTGTCTCCAATCAGCCTGACTGGGGACACGAGCAGCAGGACCAGCAGGGAAATAAAAGCTCTTAGAAGAGCCCATCACATTCTGTATTTTGTCATGAGTTCCCTTCTCTTTTTTAATGTGCTCTGAGGAGATGGGAAGCATTGCTCCAGGTCTGGGAAGAAAGGACCCCAAAGGGAAAGAGAACTTGCCCAGCAGCCTTGTGAAAAAACAAAGGGAAAAAACAAAGGCAGAAATAAACAAACGGGGAAAAAAAAAATGAAAACCACCCTTAAAATGTTGTTTTATTTCTNTTTGCTCGTGGAAGGGCACGTAACCAAATTCTCTGCCCCCACCTCCTGCTCCTCACTGCTGAATGAAAAAGCAGCTCAGTCCATCTAACTTTTTTTAGCAGATTATCCCTGTTTTACACTAAAAGCGATACAGACTCTCGAGATCAGAAGGCTAGAAAAATGACTCTCTTTATTTTGGGATGTGTCTCCCTTTTATACCATTTTACACGGACCAATTTGATTGGTGAAACAAAGGCAAACCTCTTCAATCATGTTGGTCAAAACAGAGGGAGATCAAGAAGTCCCTCCTGTGAGAAAGAATGGATAAACATAGGTACAGTTACAAAAACCTTTCTGTTGTTTACAGAAAATTGCCTGGGAAAAGAATTTCAGAAACCGAAACATCTCAGGCACAAAATCAGCAGATCTGGTGTGAAATTTAAGCGTTCTCAGGTTTCTCCCAACCAGAGTGTCCGCAGGGAGGGAGGCAAGGGGAGGATGTTTTAATTTGTCTGGCCAGATGCTCTCCTCGAGAGAGGCGTGGCATCATGACGGTGAACTCGACCCTATCTGAACACTTCCCTGGATTCCCTCCCTAGTTTTGCTCCAGCACTGATGCAGAGGGAGGACCAAGGTGATTAGAGGGATGGAGCAGCTCTGCTGGGTGGAAAATCTGAGAGAACTGGGATTGTTCAGCCTGTAGAACAGAAGGCTTTGGGGTGACCTAATTGTGGCCTTCCAGTACCTGAAGGGAGCTATGAGAATGATGGAGAGACTGAAGAGACAGGACAAGGAGGAATGGCTTCAAACTGAAAGAGAGCAGGGTTAGATGAAATACTAGGGAAAAAATCTTTACTGTGAGGGTGATGAAGCACTGGAACAGGTTGTCCAGAGAAGCTGTCGCTGCCCCTGGATCCCTGGAAGTGTCCAAGGCCAGGTTGGATGGGGCTTGGAGCAGCCTGGGACAGTGGAAGATGTGGAATGAGATGATCTTTAAGGTTCCTTCCAAGCCAGACCATTCCATTATTCTGTGATTCTATGAATGGAACGGCCCAAATCTGATAAAGCTCAAACTCCCTGGGGAAACTGAGGCACTGGATGCACTTGGGAAATGACCCCCAATCCCAGCAAGCCTCTAAGCAGTTCCAAAGGTAAACCAGCACTTGTGGCTCCAGCAAGCACTGCCAGCCACAAACCCTCTTCGGGATTTAAGTGATGACTAACCAGAAATAGGGTCCTCTTCTTCCTCACCAGCACATCCTGAATCCCACAGCATCCCTCAGAGGAATTACCCTGTTGCAGCACTGCTGGAATGTTTTCTGGGTGTCTCCAATCAGCCTGACTGGGGACACGAGCAGCAGGACCAGCAGGGAAATAAAAGCTCTTAGAAGAGCCCATCACATTCTGTATTTTGTCATGAGTTCCCTTCTCTTTTTTAATGTGCTCTGAGGAGATGGGAAGCATTGCTCCAGGTCTGGGAAGAAAGGACCCCAAAGGGAAAGAGAACTTGCCCAGCAGCCTTGTGAAAAAACAAAGGGAAAAAACAAAGGCAGAAATAAACAAACGGGGAAAAAAAAAATGAAAACCACCCTTAAAATGTTGTTTTATTTCTCTTGTTTTGCTGCAGAGGAGTTTGAAGTTCTCCATTTCCTGGGTGTGCTACAGGAGCAGCAGAGTTGAGACACAGGCTTTTAATGAAGTTTATGTAAATTTGGTGATGTTTATACTTAGCAGAACAGATTTAGGAGTACTAATAAAGCAGCAGATGAGGCGTAGAAAAGAGCTGGTGAAGTTTTTCCACCACTGTTATTTTTTACCTTCCTCCCACCATTCCCAACAAAAAGAGTCTGTTTCTGTTGCCAGTTTCTCTTCACAACAAGAGCTTCTGAAAAGCTGTTTATCCCTCAGTGCTGCTCAAGCATCTCCCAGCTCAGTTTTGTCCCACTGCCTTCCCTCCGGGAACAACCGAGAGCAACCCAGTCCATGTTTGTTTTCCCTCCAAGCAAATCAATTTTCCCCAACTCCACTTTGGGATCTTTGTTCACTGCCAGGATTTTCGTTGGGCTGGAGTTGAAGCAGCCTTTTCCTTTGGGAGGAGGCGAGGGTTTACCTTTAGTTTGGAGCCAGGGGTGTTGAGGATGAGGAGGATGAGCTTCATCCCTGGGGAGGAGGAGGCAGAGCTGGCCCTGCCCAGTGATGGATGGTGATTTCTGGTGCTGGTGGCTCCAAGGAGAAGAGCAGGGGCCACCAACAGAGAAAAGTGACCCAGAGAATCCTCAGAAGAAGGTGCTTGGCAGCCCCACCCCTCCTGCCACTCCGCCACAACCTCTTTCAAATATTTTCTGCTCAACCCAGGAGTTTTTCCATGAAGAAATGAAGCAGATTTGGGGCTTGGCAGCATTTGTCCAATGCAGTTCACTCAGGATAATCCCTACTAATTCCCCCCTCATCAGACCCTCCCTGGGATGGGGTTTCCAAGGAGGGTTGGGGGGCTCTCAGGGTCCCTTTTGAGCAAACCTGTCCTTACCTGAACAGGGCAGAAATCCTTTGCACACTTGAGGTGTTCCCATGGAATAAAACACCCAGGAACTCAATGGGATGAACCCTCTGGACACAACCCTGTGCTCTGGGATGGCTCTGCTGGAGCAGGGAGCTGGCGCCAGGTGACCCTGTTGCCCATGCAGCCTTTCGGAGAAAATTCTTTTCCTCACGTATCAAGATTTTTCCCACACTTTAAGTATCAACAAATGGTTTGTTTTCATATTTTCATGAAGGAGGAGAGAGTTAATGGACTGTTACCCTGACCAGTGTGTTGGAGGAGTAGCAACTCCAACCTCCAATCCACTGATCCCTTTAGAATTCTATAAAATGTAGAAGATGTAAATAAACTTCCTTCTTTTCCAGCACAACATAGCGTGTGAGAGCAATTCTTTCCTGTCTACATTCTACATGACCCCACTGTGGTCCCTTCCAACCTGACCCATCCTGGGATTCTGAGATTTACGTTGGCTGGATGATGGATCCTCCCTGGGCTGAATCAATCATCCATCCCTCTTGGTTCTCTCCGTGCCCCTGGAATCCCACAAAACTGCTCCATCTGCTGAAGGAGAGCAATCTTTGATACCAGAGATATTTTGATTCCTCAGAGGCCAACAGGAAATGGAAGGTTGTGCTAATTATTAAAAGCTACCAGGCACTGCTGCAGAGATAACAAAATATTTTCCTATTTGTGGCACCTTCATGCTTTGCTTTTCATTAAAAAAAGGGACAAGGTCTAAATTTAGGACTGGCATGGTCAAGGCTTGGCTTTCAGATGAGGTTTCACCACATCTTTTCCTATAACAGAAGGAGAGTCCTGGAAAATATTAGCAAGCAATCATGATATTTATTTTTATGGGAACTGATAATCCAACATTTTATTTGTTTATTCCAACATCTACCGGTGCCTTGATGCCCACCAGGGAGAAACCTTGCAGAGGTTTCATGGCAGTAAATCAACACCACCCATCTGAGTTGAATCATGTCCAGATTTTCATGGAATCACAGAATTCCAGGTTGGAAGAGACCTCAAGGATCATCTGGTCCAACCTTGCTTGGCAAAAGCACTGTCCAGACAAGATGGTCCAGCACCATGTCCAGCTGAATCTTTTAAGTGGGAAAATCCCCCACTTCCCTGGGAAGATTATTCCAGGGGCTGATTGTTCTCCTTGTGGAATTTTTTCCTCTTCTGTCCAATCAGAGCCTCCCCAGGAGTGACTTTTCCATTATTTGTCATCTTTGCCATGTGACTCCTCATAAAAGGAAAGTCTCCATCTCCTTTGCAGCCACTCTTCAAGCACTGGAACATAGGGATGAGGCTCTCCAAACCCAGTTCTCAGCCTTTCCTCACGTGGCAGCTTCCCAGCCCTTTGATTGTCCTCTTCCAGCCTGTCCACATTTCTTTGGAATTGCAGGGACCAAACCTGGGCACACCTGGAATACTCCAGCTGTGGCCTGCCAAGTGCTAGGCAGGGTGGAATAATGAATTCTCCATCTCTGCTGGGTCTTTTTTTGGCACAAGGGGCAAGGAATTGTGATCCACCGAGATCCTTTAATTAGGCTGAGCTGCTGATCAGGGAGTTTTGTTCCTGACAGGTGTTTTGAAGCTGTTGGGGACATCTGACACCATCCCCTGCTTGCTGGGATTTGGGGTCATGTCCCAAGTGCATCCAGTGCCTCAGTTTCCCCAGGGAGTTTGAGCTTTATCAGATTTGGACCATTCTATTCATAGAATCACAGAATGATGGAATGGTCTGGCTTGGAGGGAACCTTAAAGATCATCTCATTCCACATCTTCCACTGTCCCAGGCTGCTCCAAGCCCTGTCCAGCCTGGCCTTGGACACTTCCAGGGATCCAGGGGCAGCCACAGCTTCTCTGGGCGACCTGTTCCAGTGCTTCATCACCCTCACAGTAAAGATTTTTTTCCTAATATTTCATCTAAGCCTACTCTTTTTCAGTTTGAAGCCATTCTTCCTTGTCCTGTCTCTTCAGTCTCTCTCCATCTTTCTCGTAGCTCCCTTCAGGTACTGGAAGGCCACAATTAGGTCACCTCCAAAGTCCCAGTTCAAAGCTGCAGAAGTGGCCCATTCATGGTTTTTATGTTTTCCTCCAGCTCATCTGGGAGAAACCAGTAATCCACTGGATCAGTCACTGACATCCAGAAACCCCCATGAGCATCTTCAGGGCATCCTCCTTGCCATGAGCATGAGCTGATGGAATTTTCAGGCATCCCATCATTTCCCTGGGGGAAAAGGGGCAGCACGAAGGAGTTGGGTGGAGCTGGGTGGGGAGATCCTTGAAATGGGGATGCTTCTCACATAATCAAAGATATATTTGGAAAAGATGAGCTTTTCCAGACTAAAATGTGCCTGAGTGAGTGATCCTGTTCAATGTAGTGACACAGGGATGGGAAAGCAGAAGCCACTGAGGAGTGATGGATTCCTCATCTGAATTTTCAGCTGCAGCTTTTTTTTTTTCTCTCTGCAACCTGTTATGAACCTGAGTATCCCTGGCT
>VYZR01073370.1:2226-17011 GCA_013400675.1 Oxylabes madagascariensis | reverse complement strand
CGGGGATGTGCAGCCGGGGATGTACACCCGGGGATGAACACCCAGGGATGCGCCCTCGGGTCCGCAGAACCCCAGCACATCCTTAATTCATGTCACAATCTCCCTGTGAGGGATCTCACCGGGACCGGGGAGCAGCCGGGCTAAGCCACCGGGCAGATTCCATCACCTCTCTCTTCGTACGAGAAGGAGAACAGCAAGGGAACGAGATACAAGCTTGACATTCCTCGTGAAATTACTTCGGCTCTCCCACATAATCAGAGTTGTAAAATAAAAATGGAATAAACAAAACAAACCCTCGCAGCTCTATTTCTGCAAGGGGTGATGAGCATAAGAAAGGTTTTTTGGAAGGTGGAGCATGTGTTTGCCATCTTCCCTCCTGATATGGAAACCATATGCTTAAATACCCTACCAAACATACGCAATATAACACTCTTTTTTATTAAAGGTGGTTTTATAAAAGCTATCCACCTTCCATCCACTGCTGACTCCCAAAGAGGTCACATATTCTTCATTACGACTATCAATACGTATTTGGGATAAATTAAGCTCCAAATAGACTGTTTCTGATTATTACTGCCAAGGGAGCAAGAGGCCGTCTTATTTTCCCTCACTGATAAATTAAAAGAACTGTAATGGGTGATTTCTGCAACCTGTAAAAGGGCAACACCATCTGTGACTCATTTAGTGTCGCTTTAAAGAAAATTTATTTTATTAATTTGGGCAGAGTATAAAGAAAATATACTTTAAAAAAAAAACCAAAAACCCTCCACTGCTAAGGAGAAAGAAGCAGCCGCAGATTTGCCCCATCCCTGGAAGTCAGGGCTGGATGGAGCTCTGACCAACTGGATCTAGTGAAAGATGTCCCTGTGTGCACGATGGGAGTTGGAACTAAGTAATCTTTAAGGTCGCTTCCAACCCAGGCTATTCTACGATTCCAGGAGAAAACCCTGACTCAGAAAAAATATTTTGCAAATGAAAATTGCCTAAAGTGTTATTAGAAGTGCAGAATCTCCTCCCTCCCTCTTTGGTGTTTTTTGCCCTGGCAAATAGATCTCAACATGAGATGGCTTTAACTAAGATCCCTATCATTGATGAAGGAATAGATGAGAAGAAAAACGTGAAAAAAGCAGAACTGAGATAGAGACTGCCCCATTGCTCCTCTTTTTTGGAGACAAAAGGAACCAACCAGCCACCCTCTGGTGTGATCCTTACAAAGACCCATATAAGATTATTTCCTCCAGGTTGTGCAGCCAGGAGCAGCACCATTTTGTCAAATGGGCTTTTAGTTTATGGAGCACCCCAAAACACCAGCAAAGCAGAATAGGGAGAATGTAGAGGAAGAGAGGATGGCAATTTCCCATTCTTCAAACCAGAGGTAATGGTAGCAACAATGACGTGACAACCTTTGTCTGGACTGACAAGCAGGAAGTGGAGAAAAAGATCAAAAGCAAGTGGAAATCAAAAGGATTAAGATTCTGAAATTCTTCTGTTTTGCCACAGGCTGTCACCCTAGCTCCACGTATCACTCAGCCAGACAGGAACATTCTGTGCAAAGCAAAGAGAAATAGCTCTAGAAGTCTGGAAGCTTGCTCCTCTTGAAATTTAACTGGCCTGCAGGTTGCCCACAACCTCAACTCCCTTGTCTGTAATTCAGAGAGTAATATTGAATAGTAATCATAATAAATAATTATTAAATAATACATTAATTTTCATAAGTGATGGCAAATTCTGTGCGGCCTGGCTTGTCAAGAGGGCTCTGCCTCAGCTCTGGAGTGCCACATGACATCTTTTCTGCTACAAGGTTTGCACAGGGATGAAGTGGTTTGCTTGCTCTTTGGCCAGGCTGAGTTGCTCTGGACTGCTCAACCCCTCTGCAACGATTGGGCATTTTACACCTGTACTGCTCCAAGGATCAGGGTCCAGCACAGTTATGGACCTCTGAGCATCTGGATCTTCCTTACAGTCCGTGACTTATCCAATTGCATTTTTTGTCACCCCTAACATCAGCCCTGAGACAGTCCCACAGGAAGTTGTCCATCTTGCACACCCAGCATGTACCATTTGTTCCTCTGATAAACACTTTGTGAGTCAGTAGGGCTGGATTCCTGCAGCCACTCAGGTCGCTCACTGCTCTTTCTACATTTGGACAAAACCCCACTTTCCTCGTGGAAAGATTATAAGGGCAGTGCTATTTTCGTGACTTGCTGTGGAAAACATGGATGGACCTCCAAGTTCTAAGTGAGAAAAGAGGAAAATGCGTGAGTTTTTTCAGGGCATCTGAGAAACCTGACAGGAGGCTGGAGCCAGGTGGGGGTTGGCCTTTCCTCCCGGGCAAACAGTGTCAGGACAAAAGGACACTGTCTCAAGCTGTGCCAGGAGAAGTTTAGGTTGGACATTAGAAAGAATTCCTTCTCAGAAAGGGTGATTAGACATTGGAGTGGGCTGCCCAGGGAGGTGGTGGAGTCTCCATCCCTGGAGGTGTTTAAGAAAAGTCTGGATGTGGCACTCAGTGCCATGGTCTGGTTGACAAGATGGTGTTGGGTCATGGGTTGGACTTGATGGTCTCAGAGGTCTTTTCCAACCTAAATGATCCTGTGATTCTGTGGTTTCTAAAACACGATAATGCCATGTTTGCTCTTCTGAGAAAAGGACAAAAACCTGTGAAATACTCATCATTCTTATGAATGAAGTATTCATCAACAATGAATACTTTATTGTTGAAGATCCATTTGGTTAAAATACTGCTCATCAAATATGTTGGTTTTCCTCCTTAATAGTATTTTAATTTGTGCCTAGTTTACTAACAGCTAGAGCCATCATAACTTATCCAAATATCATTGTTGCACTTAGTGATCAAACTTTCACAAATGTCTGGCCTAGCTGTGACTTCTGCAAAGAAAGATTTGATGATCCCATTATGCCCTTTCTTTGCTTTTGCCACAGAGGAGCTGCAATGTCAGGTCTGGAGCTGCTCAAACCATTCAGTTTTGTTTTTCATATACAAACTGTTCAGGTTTGGTTTGTTTCTCTGAGTGGCTTTTTACTCTGAGCTGTCCTGGTTTTGTCAAGTGGAAGTTAGGGGATAGGGAGGTGGGATTATTACTTGATGTGTTTCCCTAAACCTGATATTTAAAAATAGGTTCCATTGGTGCAGGAGGTAACAATGCATTTCACAGTCATCAGCTAATCAGGGCTTTTCCAAAGTGGCTCTGGAGCAACAGGAAAAAAAAAGAAAGGATTTTAATTTGACTTTGTGGTAAATTACTTTGATTTGGGAATGACGTCCTGTGAAGTATGTTAATGGTGGCAGTACAGGCTCCTGCCCCGTGAGATAACCACGCTGGGTATTTCTTTATTTCACGCTGCACACAGGGAAACCTCCTGCCCAATTTTTGCACGGTGCAGCTGCGTCTTCAGTGAAAGGCTACTGATGTCGGAATTTGCAGGTGATGTAATGGCTTGGGGAATTAAGTCTTATTTTTTCCTTCCTCTTTACCTCCCTCTATTTGCTTTATTTTGTTTTGTGCTGTGTGAGCCTTTAGTCAAATATCCCACATACACACTCATTACTGGGGCAGCCTAAAGCACAATGCATGGGCATGTCTGGGCACTGCATTAATACATCTTCTTCTTGTCTCTCTGTAGATTATCCTCTGTTAGTGTAATTTATAACTCCAGCCCTTTGTGTACATGCTTCCATTCTGAAAATGTAATATCACTGCTAATTAAACAGTGGTTTAAGAAGTCAGCTGATAGCTCCTCGCAGCATCTAGGAATTAACCTCACCTGGGAGCAAGCTGCTGGTTGAGGCTCAAGTGAAGCTTAGATAAAGGCAGGGAAAAGAAAAGACATCAAAGAAGTAGTCACCACCAAAACCTCATCCTCCACAAATTCTAGGTGTGGAAACGTTTTTCAGCCATAGGGATCCTCCCTCCACTGGATTTCCAAATAACTATAATCATCAGAATTTCCTCTTTCACCTCCCTCTGGCCTGATTATCTCATCCTTCTCATTTGAACTTGCTTGTTATGAGCAATACATTCACTCCTCTCCTTTTTATTACTTTGATCCCAAAAAAGGCCTAATTTGGCTCAGATGGTGCTAATTTAGCCATGCAGAGCTTATGGACAGGAGTGTCCTGGTGGGCTGCTGTCACCTGTGAACAAGGTTTTGTTCCTAATCTAAAAGATCTCCTTGGGATTTGTTTTATGTGACCTTTGCTGGAGCTCCCTTGGAGACCATGGGTCCAAACTGGTGTATGCAGAGGACAGAGCTGTCTGGATACCTGACCAGGGCTTGAAATTCATGTAAACTTTGGGAATCTAATATTCAGAAACCTCCAATTGTTTTGCTTTGTTTTGTTTTTTCAAATTAAATATACCTCTTAGCAGAAGGCATGGTATAAACAAAGAAATCACAATTCAAATTAGGCTCATTCTGAGTAGCCTTGTGTCAAAATCCAGATACCAAAATCACTAATCACTCTGGATGTAAATTTTAGGATGTTGACAGAGCATATATTGTGTGATAAAGAATATAGTATGGATATACAGCTGAGATAAGGAGGTGATTTAATTCTGCAACTGATAAGCAGGGTCAATTTCAAGGGCTACACAGGGAATTCATCCAGCTCTGTGGGATGTAATAGTGTCACTCCTGAGTATTATTAATGTACCTCAATTCTTTCTTCTCTCTCCTTTTATTTCCTTCTCTTTTTTTTCTTCTTCTTCTTTTTTTTTTTTTTTTTTGGTGTGTTCACAATTCTTAATAATATGTTTGGAAACTGATTAAACTTACAAATCAAGACTTGGGGTTAAAGGCAACCCTGTCTAACTATCTTATTATTTATAAAAAGATTATCATTAAATATCTTGCAGAGAAATTCTGAACCACTGCAGAATCTGAAAGAAAAAAAAAAAGTGCAGGAAAAAAATGGCTAATGTGTCTACTTTTTAATTAAATGTAAATATAATTTGTAAGGCTTATGGGTTTTAAACAGAGAAAATTTACTCTTCATAATTTCCTTTCTGGTTAACCTCCCAGACAGAAGTGTAAGTAGGGTTATTCAAAAGGATTTTGTAGCTATTAAGTCAGTTGCCAGTTACCAGCTCCAGATCCATCATTGCAGGCCACTTTAGACACATCCGAGGTTTCACCTGAAGTGGAAGTCCCTAATTAACAGTGACAACATGGTGATTCTGGGCATCAAAACAAACTTTGTTAAACAACCTGGTTTACAGCTTGTTGGGGATGTCAGCAGATTTTTCATCTTTATTGCTGCAGACAGATAACAAGGCTCTGATCTGAGTGTACCTCATGGAATTGCTCAAACACACAAAAGTGAACTCTTGGTTATTTTAACGTGACAAGTAAATATGGCCCAGTTACAAACACAAAGGCAGGATAAATAGGCCTGACAATACAGCAATGCCTAAATTACTGCCAGCTTAGTATTAAAAGTTCTATCGTGGTTTCTGGTTCAAAGAGTCCTATAAAAATCAGAGTTAATTTAAAACTTGGCCGTCCATGGGCGTATTTCTCATTCACACAATACAGGATCTCTGGCACAGGTCTGTTTATATGCTTCAGCTATGGAGAAATTTTCATTTTCAGTTCGAGAAAGTACCCATAATCAGTCCAGCAAAGTAATTAAGCACGTGCTTAACTATACACTTTATTTAGGCATGTGCCCATTACTTGTCATTATTTCACCTGTCACAGCTTTTTGAGCCAGTTGCTTCATTATTTGCTGCTTTTTTCTTTTAAAGTAACTCATTCCTAAGAAGATTGTCATATTAGATTACAGTAGATCAAATGTTGTAGAACACTACTGGGTTTTGTACCAGATCATGATCCAGCCAATATGAAAAGTCCACTAAGCATAGAGACACTTGAAATTCCTGACCCTCCTATGGAAATCCATGTAAATCTTCCCTAATTTCATCAGCAGAGTCACCTGCCAGTCCAGGCGAGTGAAGGAAGATGTTCTACCACCAAGCAAATGGTCACCAACCCTAGAGAGACACTCTAGGAGAGCAAATGCAAAGAATTACCAGACTGATTTACAGCTTTCTAGGCTGGTTGTGCAGTGAGCACCACCAGCACCCCAGGGACAGTGCCCTCCTGCATGGGCAGGTTTCTCAGTTCCAGCAATGGAAGATATTGTTTGATCAGCACTGTCAGAAATGACAGATGCTTTCACCAAATGGACAGAACAGAACAGGCATTCCCAACCCATATTCAGTCATGCAATTGCTGGCAAAAGGGACTTCTGGAGCTCTGCACTCTAAGCTCCACCTCAGAGTGTGGTCAACACTGAATTCAGACCAGGTTGCTCAGGGTTTGTCCATCTCAGTCTTGAGATCCTCCAAGAATGGGGATTTCATGGCCTTTCTGGGCCCTGCTCCCCCACCCAATGAGTCCAGCACCTCTGTGCCTTGAGCACCACTGTGCCATGGGCACCACTGCTCACCTCTAAGAGCAGCCAGGCAGATCTCGGCCCAGCTTTCAGCTGCTTTGTCCCAGCTTTTAGTTTCCTGTTCTTCTATAGCTGCTCCTGTCGACCTACCCAGCTTTTCCCAAAACCCTGCTGCTGTTGCTGCTTGCTTGTAACTCCTAGCTCACCCTCCAGAGCCCTGCAGAAGCCAAATAGTTCCTAAGTAGGAACTGCTGGCCTTTCCCACACAGAGACCTTTCCTGGCGCCGTCATACGGATAACACATGCTGTGTCTACACTGCCAGGAAGCTGCAATCCAGAGCCCTGCTCCCAGCTTGATCCCAGTGCTGGGGAAGTGGCTGGAATGTGTCTCAGATCCCCAGAGCCCACTGCTGTGTGCCCTTCTCACCCACCCTGGGGTGGGAAGGGGCAGAAGGTTTGGGGATGTGCTGGCCCTGGCACAGAGCATGGTGAAATGGATGTGCATACCCAGACCAAAGAGCACGAAATCTTTCCTACATGGCTTGTTTTACTTCTAAGCTTCTGTGCCCAGAAACACACCAGGGCTGGCATCAGATTAGTCAGAGGAGGAAGGGAGGTCTGGCAGGGATGGATGCTTCCCCAAGTATCTCGTGATATCTGCTCCTTCTCTGAACCTAACGAGCTGGGGCTCCAGGCAGTGGCTTTTGGTGCCTTTCCCTGAAACCAGCCTCTCTTGGAATGGGATGTTTCCTCCTCAGCCTACACAAAATTGTAAGCTAGGTTCTGCGGGCTTGGTGCATCCTTGGCCTGCTGGAACTTGACTGATGGGAGCAGCCAGGACCCACCAGCCTGGCTGAGCTCTACAGGGGCTGTGCTCTGGCCCTCTTCGTGGCAAGAGGGACTCCACAGTGGATGCTCTTTCTCCAGACCTCCTTCTACCAGGGGAAGAAGGGAAAATCTCCATCCCAGGTTGCAGAAAGTATTGAAAAAGTCCTTCCTCATATTCAGCCCTATGAAGGAAGCTAGCAGAAAACTGCTGTGAGGAGTCACCAATGGTCTCTGTCCGGCTCACAGAGGCTCTGCTGCAAAAGGAAACACCTCTTCTCTCCAAGGAGCAGGGAGCCAGGACAGAGAGGCAAGTTCCCGGCTGCTCATCTGGAAAGACCAGCAGGGCTGTCAGGAGAAGGAGGAGGAGGGTGTGGGAGAGACAGAGGCCAGCCTGTGATCTGGGTGTGAAAGAATCCACAGTTGAGCAGGATCAATAAAACAGTGCCAAGGCTTGTGACGAGGGGAGCAGAGAATAGGATGGTGGAGAGTAAAAGAGAAGCAGCCCCCCTACAGCTCCTGAGAAGAGAGGGGTAGGTAAAAAGGGAGCTCCGATACCACCAGGCCCACAGGAGACTCAATGGGTTGTCTCATTATTATGGTGAACAGAGAGCTCATGAGCTGGGAAAGATAGGAAGCTTTTATTTATTTTTTTTTAAAGAGCACAGCCTCTAGGAGGGTTTTTGCAGCTCAAACGCTTTTATTTTGTGCCAATTACTTATACAGGGTCTGCATTATTCCCGTAATCAGTCTAAATGAAAGTCAAACATGAAAGATTCCTAACAATGAGCTAATTGGAATGCCATTACCATTTAGATTTAATAAGGTATTTGTAATAATAAACTTGCCTCAGTCTATAGAGTTGTCTTATTCCTGCTCAGATCTTGCAAGAGTGTAAGGGTTGACATTTGTCATTCGTTCTGCAAGACATTGGATATAACCTTCAAAATGTTTTAGTCTTGCAGTGCTTAGTAAATGTCAGGGACAGAAACAAAATCTATAGCCTGCTATTGTTCTGGCTGTGTCAGGCTCAGAGTTAATAGGAATTGTGCTAAAGCTCAACAGCAGATTATATCCCACATATCCTTCTTTATTTGCAGTCCAAACATCTCGTGGTTTAGAACGAGTTACTCAAAGTCCTCTTATGTAGCTTCATTCATTATTTGCATTGAGGTCTTGCTGAGGAACTTCGGTCCAGTTCCAGCGCTGCCAGGTACTACACAAGCACCAAGAGCCTTGCACAGCTTAAGATCTAAGTAATTAAGTCAACACAGGCTCTATCTTGAAGCCAAGATGTCCCATCTACAGAGGTAAAAGCTAATTAGAGCTCCATGCTCAGCTACTTTTGAGAAGCGGTCACAAAAAGTAAAAGAAAAGAAAAAAAAGGAAAAAAAATTTCTTGCTTTACGTTTCTGGGCGAGCTGTTTTCACAGAAAGCACATGTGAGCTCAAAGCCTTGGTCTCACTGTGCAGCTGGGGAAGTTTTATTCAACTGTAGTTCATACCACAAAAGCAAGGCATAATCTTGGTAGGTATTTCTTCTATTATGAAGAAAAAGAGCCTGGTACTTTATGCAGTCTGAGGGAATTCCCTTCGGAATAGACTGAAAAGGCAGAGGTTCAGCAGGTGTGTGTGTGCATATGTGGGAAGCATAAAGATAAAAAAAGACAAAAAGCCAACAAAAGACTCAGGGCAGCACGGATGATACAGAAAAGAGCACGCCCGGGACATTCTTTAAAACAATGATACTGCTTCTCCCTCCCTCTTTCACCCCAGAAAGATGCTACAGGTATTTCTCCACCCCCTAAAGAGATCCAGCAAGCAAACAAAGGGACAACAGAATGCTTGATTTCTGTTTTAACAGGAAATAAACCCCGCCAAATTTCCTGGTGGTATCTCTGCCTGAAGAGGCATTACCTATCCAACAAACCGTGCTGCCATCAGCCGCAGATGAATTATGTTCTGCTGACACTCCACAGTCCCAGCAGCTAGTCCTGAACGATCTGACTCAACAGAAAACTTTGTACAATAGCTCAAATAAACATCAAATCATTGGAAACTGGCAAAGCCCATGGAAATTTGGAATGTTCCTTTCTGAGGACAGTCTTTTAATACAATCTGACACTGGGGATTCAGCTGAACATTTATAACGTCCAGGAAATTCTAGGCACAGTTGGTAAAATGACCAATGCTCTTATAAACCTACTTCTTTTTTTTCCTCAAGACTGTGTGTACTTCATGCCAAAAGGTTTTTTCAGAAACATAAGCCAACAGTCAATGGCCTTAAGTTAACCATATGCCTGTGCACTGTGCTGGATTGTTGGAGAAGAGCAAGGAAGCATGAAAATCAATAGCTTCCCTGTATGTTTTCACAGAAGACAGTTTGGCTAAGAGTTAAAATCTGAGCCTAGAATTCAGACTTTTTTGCTCTTGATGGTCTGATTAAATTACTTTGTCTTTTTCTGATTCACTTCGTACATTAGGAAAAAAGTGATGCTCGTTACTTAGATCACAGCAATGTTGTGAAGCTTAATTTTTTGAGAGGTGTTTTGGGATCCTTGTATAGGAAAAAAGTGCTATAAATATACGCATTCTTAGTACTATTTAATTTACTTCCTTTACAATTCCTTTGAGCCAGCACATGTTGCCAAAAATGCAATATTCTCTAAGATGTCTTTTCTTCTTCTATCTGTCTGGAGTCCAGGACATATCCCAGCCTTACAAAGCATCCGATATTGATGTGTCCACATGCACTGTGTATATATATAGCTAATACCATCAGATGGGGGGGGGTTTTCTCCACACAGGAACCCAGGCTTGCTCAATGTACAAGATGGACCTGCTTAGCAAATGAGGCAGCTGTTCAGGTCTTATTTTTATGCTCATTGTTTGCTGTGCAGCCACATGTCTGGTGGAGTGCATGCCATCCAACCTTTGGAGTGAATCAGCCAAGGCTGCACCATCACTCACTCACTTGGAGCATCCAGCTCCACCCTGCTCCCTGTTTGACATACACACGTGATCATGTATTCAGGAACTGGAGCAAAAGAAGGCTTTAACTTTGTCATTTCCAAACTCCGTTTTTCAGCCTTGGATTTTTTTTTTTTCTGTGGACATTTTTACTGAGAATCCCTAGGGATGTAAAACTCTGCAGTACCAAAATAATGCCCTGAAAGTTGCATCACACTCTGCAACAGTATCAGTGTCCTGCAGATAGGAGGACATCTGTACCTGAGCATCAGCTGGTCTCTTTTCTTCCTTTTCTGAAAGAACAAAGACATTTCCAGGGCTGCTCCTGGTTTGTCCTTCTGCACTGTGTCATGGAGCACGTGCCAGATATAATTTCATCAACTTGCCTAATGAAGTTTGCAGCAGATCTGCCTGCGCAAGAAGAGATTGACTTTTCAGTGTTTGACAATAACAATATTATGACCTTTGCATTCCCCTCTCTGGGGGAGTTAAGGGAAGATGTATAAAGCATCACCATTTTTAATATTCCCCAGGGTTTTGAAGTTAAGGGTTTTCACACATTTTACAAAAGGACTTTGTTCCTTGCTTCTATAACTGAAGATGGTATAGGCATATTTAAAGCTCTTTAAGTTGACCTGGCTCACAAGTGAGCAGTTGAATGTGTCCTGTAGTCCCTAAATAGAACAGTGGAAATAGCTTTCACTGGTTAACCAAGAAATTTGAGAATAGACTGGAGGAATAAAGAAATTTGAGTTTGGAAGCAGCCTGGAGAAGAACAGAGAAATCACGGAACTGGATGCAGAGCTCTCTTTTACATCTTCAAACACATACAAAGAGGTGTGTCAAGAAAGCAGCAATTTATGTGCAGACAGAACAAGAGGGCAAGGGCTTTATCTTTCAAAGGTTTATACACGCTTATCTTTAGACTTACAATTAGCCCCATTAATTTTGGTAGTATCTTGGCTTTGGGAGGCTTCTGAGCATGCAGTATTAGACTATTTCATTAGCAGTGTTTAACTGCTGCAGAGAGCAAACTTCAGGAGAGAACAAAATATGCTACAGAGGGTTATGGGGTCCACAATTACTGCAGGCAGTGCTGGGCAGACAAGATAGTGTTGTCCTCTGATTGGTAATATATGATATAATTAATGTTTAACCAGGTATAGGCGGTAGTTCTACATCTCAAAGTCCCCAAGTTTAAATCAAAGTTGAAAGAGGAGCTACAAGAGAATTGGAGAGGGGCTATTTACAAGGGCATGTATTGATAGGACAAGGGAGAACAGCTTCAAACTGAAAACGGGTAAGTTTAGGTTACATATTAGGAAGAAATTATTTACTGTCAGGGTGTTGAGGCACTGGCACAGGTTGCCCAGAGAAGCTGTAGATGCCCCATTCCTGGAAGTGTTCCAGGGCAGGTTGGACAGAGCTTGGAGAAACCCTTCAAGGTCTAGTGTGCGATGTCCCTTTCCATGGCAGGAATGAGATGAACTTTAAGGTCCCTTCCAACCCAATTCCATGATTCTATGTAGACAAGAGGATGCTGGAGAGGAGAGGGGAGAATGGGACAAGTCCCTCACAAGCCAGGGCAGGAGAACACCTAGAGAAGTGCATCCACGTGAGCTGTGTGAGCTGATGGTTTGGAGACCACGGGAGTTAAGCAGTGCTTGTCACAGCAGCCCATCTCACCCAAGCACACGAAGTTTGTCACAAAGTGGAGCACCAGGGGATGCAGAGAAGCACACAGTGGTTTTGCAAACACTGCCACTGCAGGTGCCTTCCCCACACTGTGACTGTCACTTCATGTGTCCCATCATTGCCCCTTTGCCATTCCCCAAGGCTTCACCTGCCTTCTGAGAGGATGGCACATCTCCACTCACACCCCGTGTGCTGCCCCACCACACTGCACAGGGCACTCAGCAGAGGCCCTGCTCAGATCTGCAGGATCTGGGTCCTCCACCACAGTCCCCACATCCTTAGGATGCCCCTAATCATCTGTCCCTACCTTAAAAAGCACAATGGAGCCCACTGTTCTGACTGGGGCCTCTAGGATCTCTTCTAATATAAATAGTAATGACTATAATTATTAATCATTACTGTGATTATATGATTATAATTAATAATCATAATAATGAATCATTATAATTACGCTACTAAATGACAAGCCCTGCTTCCTCCACTGAGCTTCTGAAGCAGAAAGAATGAGCTGTTGTGTATATTTAAGGAATCTCAAACACTTCTGGCGTTACAAGTCCAAGCGTCTCTGTTTGTTTTAAGGACTTCCACATTGTATTTAATTTGGAAATCTGCAGCTGCCTTGAATCACCACCAGTGGAGTGCTGCTACCTTTAAAGCAAGGTCCTTTGCTTTAAATCCAGCAGAATTATGAACAAACAGGAGTAGGAAAGAGGAAGGAATGTGCATATGGGTATTACTTGAAGGATGGAGAGCCAGATCTGCCTAATATTTCATTTTTCCATCTTAGATTTATAACTGAAAGTAATTCAATTAATTGAAGAGCATTTTCAGAAAGAGAAAATAAAGCAGCAAATGTAAAGGCTGCAGGCACTTGACAGACAGATGGTTTGACATGCCCTGCCACTTGGGTCTTGAGATTCATGGGCATGACTACCTTGGTGCTATAAGCTCAGGACAAGGGAGGGGAATAAATAAAAAATATTAACATGATTTTAAAACTGCTCCTAAAGTGCAGGCTTTTTATCCCTTGGTGATGTGCATGCCACAAGCCCAGGTGACTAAGTTATGTTAACCATGAACCTCTGTGTTTTATATGAAATACCTGACACCTGGTCAGGAGCACGTGACTGCTCCGTGCCTTGTGGAAGAGGGTGTGGAACAAGTGCCCTTGGGAAACTTGCTGGAGTCACTGTATGTATTGCATGGTTACCTCTGGTTACTGGGCTGCTGTGAGTCACTCCTTCCCAAGCACAAAGAAACCGATCTTGCAGAGTGTAAAATCCACCCAGGAGATGTCATTGTTTAGGTTTAACATCTCATTCTGGCGTGTTCAGAAGAAGCCATGGATGAACATAGTGATAAGTAGAGGAATTCTGTCATGTTTTTAAGATAAAATGTTTGCTAAGGTTTAGCTGATATGATTTGATTCACTGCTGGTGACCATAAAATCTCATTATCCTTTGTTACAGCTGGGCACGTGTGTTTGAGGCTGTGTATTTCCCAGTCATTGCAATTGCTGTAATGAGAAGGGTGCAGTTAGCAAAAGAGCTGCTGTCACCACTTCCATGTGACTGGGTGCAATGACAATATGTGAAAACTTTTGCATTGCCTCTTTGTATTTTTGATACATTTTGGAAGGAAAGGAGTGGGAACAGGACCTATCTCTGTTTGTGTCTCAGGATTGTCCCAGCACAGAGCTCTCCAAATTAACGCCAGCAGAAGGTGAGCACATACATGCATCAGCTCCTCTGTAAGCAAATTAAAGAAAGAAAACAAAGTTGATAGGTAAGAACATTCAAGAGGTCGTTTGGGCTACTCATAACCAGTGAAGTCTATTTTAGATGTGCCCTATTTTGAGCTCAATAGGTGGCTCTAGAATTTCTGCACTCTCCTTGCAGTGATAACCTGTCTAGAGGCAGGGGACACCCAAGGGGCAGAGACAAGGGCGTCCTCAGCCCCTTTGTGTGGTGGTACCAGCCATCACCCCACGTGAAGCAGGACCATTCCTGCTGCTGCTTGTGCTTCTTTTCAGAGAAGATAAAAACTTATGGGCCTTAAAAAGGGAACTGAAAAGATAAGTAACTAATATGGCTTAATTATAACAACAGCTCTCAGGTCTGAACTTGAAGCAGAGTTTAGCCATTACTTACCATATTCCTATTTGCTGTGGCTGATAGGCACTAGATACTGTATGAAAGGAATAAAAAGATGAAGTCATAAATCCTGAAGGTTTTTTTAGTGTCTAATTCCATCAGCTGCTGTCTAGAGTCAGGCTTGTGAGTTTCTGTTGAGAAGGTAGCATTCCTTCAGGGAACAGTCCTGAGAAATCCCCAGTGAGCAGCAGAGAGCGGGGCTGACACCCACTGCCTTCAGGCAGGATGGGTTTTCAAACCCCACACTCTGAGGTGGTGGGAGCACAGAGGAGATGAGGCCTGGGGCAGTCAGAGCTTCTTCAAACAAATATGTGTATGTATAAATGATTTAATTACCAGAGTGTTTAGGAGAATTTCTAATCTCTCCTCAACCACTCGTACTGACATCTCTGATGTGTGATACCATTTAGATTGAAAAGAGAATCCATTTAAAGCCTAAATACTCCAATTACTTTTTTTAGATGCCTGGGAGCAGCTCAAAGTTCAGGCACATGATGCTCTTAAAACCCTACTAAATTAGAGGCCATGGGGCGTGGGGGGAGCAAAAGAATGTTAAAGTACATTATATTTTGAAGTATGTGGTTTTCAAGCTGACATGAACGAGTTTTTAACTAGAAGTGTAACCTAATATGGGTCAAGGTTTCCAGACTGAGGTGTGGATCGTGCCAGATACACACAAGCAAAAAAAAAAAAAAAAAACAAAAAACAAAAAAACTGAGGCAGT